>JANHFX010021516.1:0-58956 GCA_027560015.1 Chloroceryle amazona | reverse complement strand
GGAAACGATTCACACTGGCCACATGCACCCATGAGGAGCCTGGGTTTTATTTCACCTTGGGGAAACAGCTTTTCACATCACCACAGAGTCATGGATTCCTGCTGCTGAGGATGTAACAGTGTCTGGGAGTGGAATGAGGGCATGTGGTCGTGGGGATACAAATGAAGCTCTTGGAAAATGAGATACAGCGAAGCAGGGTGAGGAAAAAGTTGGTGTAAAGCAGATGATGCTCCTGTACATCCAGGCATGAAAAGATTCATCCTAAAAGGCTAGAGGAGGCCAACAGCCCACCACAGCCATTCCAGCAACCGAGAGTATAAGGATAGGATCCCTCCCTTATTAATTACTATCTCAGTTGGGATGACATAAACTGGCACGTTCAAGCTATCACATGTTTGGAGGAAGACGTGAATTTTTCGCTGTTGCTTATTCAGACCAAGATTTAATTAATATTAATTAGATTAAATATTTGATGAAATAGAGTGAAATTAAATATTTATCTCCCTCTTTCCCCCAGATAACAGCCCCAGAGGAAGTTTATGTGGGCAGTAAAGCTAACACATCTTCTGAATGTCAGAGAGTGTTCAAAGGACAGAGCTACATGGGCGCATCATCATCAATGGATAGGAATTAAGTTACTTTGAGCTCCTTGTCAGCCCGCATGAGAACATGGTACTCCTTCCCCTGGGCTTATTCAGCCACAACCCACTGGGACTTCAGATATGGTTTCTGTGCAGGTTGTCACCCCTGCTCTCCTGCCACGTTCATCTTCTGCTGGGTAGATGCTTTATGGGGAAGGGTTTTCTCCCACACCTCTCATTTCTCAGGGCAGTGGCCAGGAAAACACAAATCGGGAAGCAAACAGCATTGCTTTATGCAAAGTACTCAGATCCCACCTCCTAAAGAAGAAGAAAACGTAGAAAAATGGTATCTTGCCTGAAGGAAGGCAGCTAATTTGTCACCAGTTGTGCAGGCTGGTGTGCCCATGCTTCCCTCACCAGAGCTGTCCCCAGGCCCTGCTGGAAGGTGACGCTGGTTTGCTGAGTGTCCACCGGTGCTTTAGGCACCATAACTTTGTGCTTGAAAAGGGCACAGAGCTCATCCTCTTCTCAGGAATTCCATATTTGTCCTGCTCATTGAAACCATATTGTTTTGAGGATTTAGGACTTAAGTCCGTTTATGTTCGTTCTCTGCCAGTGTCTTTCAACCTGTGCCTCTATCATGAAACATTTGCCTTTGTAGTGAGAAGGGAACATCTGTGCCTGGCTCAGTGTGTCCCACAGCTGAGGCCCAGCTGCAGGGAAGCCTCCACACATGGAGCACGTTGTGCGGAAATGTTAAGTACTTTGTCAATCAGAAGAGCAACCCTGAACTAGAGCTGTTGGGAGGCAACCTCAGCTTCCCTGGGGAAAAGTAGAGAGCCTTGGGCTGTGAGAGAAGCAGCAAGGGGAGAAAGGGAAGGCAATTTGTGGGACATCTAAGTACAGCTGAGGGAAAGGGGGTTGTTTAGCCTGAAGGAAAGGAGGCTCAGGGGAAACCTTGCTCTCTACAACTACTTGAAAAGAGTTTGTAGTGATGTGGTTGTTGGTCTCTTCTCCCAATTAACAAGCTATTGGACAAGAGAAAACGGCCTCACATTGTGCTAGTGGAGGTTTAGCTTGGATATTAGGAAAAATGTATTCGCCAAAAAGGTTGTTAAGCATTTGAACAGGCTGCCTGGGGAAGTGGTTGAGTCACCATCCCTAGTGGTATTTAAGAGGCATGTAGATGTGATGTTTAGCAACATGGTTTAGTGGTGGTCTTGACAATGCCGAGTTAATGGTTGGACTCAATGATCTTTTCCAACCTAAATGATTCTATGATTCTACAGTCACAGGTAGTGAAACACGAGAGAGTGTGATTTCTGTGTGTAGGAGGTGTACCCTATGCATGTGCCGAGTCAGATCTTCCCTGGTGTTATCAGTGCTGAGAGTCAATGTCTCCTCCCAGTGCTGTCAGGGGAGTGGGGCTGGGGTGCTCAGCTGGTTTGTACAGTGCCCACAGTGCTGCTGACTGGGGCAGAGGCAGCTGCTATTGCAGTCAGTCAGTGAGATGCTGTCCTGGCTTTGGTGGGGAGGAAGCAACCTGCCTATGGGAGCTGCAGGTGCTCAACCCAGTGCCTTTGCTGGGCTTGTGTCCTGCACAGGTGGTGGTGGCTTAATTGGGGAAGAAAGCAGATAATAAACCTTAGTGAAGCTGGCATTTCTCTTTTTGTCACACCCAAGGAAGAAAGCCCCAGCAAAACCAAGCTCTCAGGACTTGGCTCTTTGCTTGCAGCACAGTTTGAATAGACCAGAGATAAACCAAGATATTGGGAATTTTGTTATGAACTTCAAGTACAGTCTGGTAAATTAGACATGGACCACTCGGAGCCCTGTCACTAATCATGATGGTCAGTTTGTGCTGGTTGGATTATTTATCATCTATTCTTTCTTTGCAAAAATCACCTTGGCTTCTCCCTCTGTGATTCTCTAGAGCTCTCCTTTGGATGGGCCCTGACTTGTTTTGTAGGTGGTTTGTTATCTTTGGAAATATTAAGACCTTGCTCTGCCTTTGTCACCCCTTGCCCCCTCTCAAGCCTCTGTATTTAGCTATCAGAAATCATCTGTTTGGTCTTGGAGGTAGATACTTGACTAGAAGTAGTCTCACGTGCCAAAATCCACCTGCCAGTGAGTGGAAACTGAAAAAAGGGTCCTTGTTTTGGTCAAAGATCTGTTTGGAGCTTAAGGCCTTGCCTGCCTGCCTGCATGCTGGCAGGTTTTGACCTAATTCCATACAGAAGAGAGAGGAATTCACGTTGCATTTATAAACCAAATCCAGATACCTTATCAATATTGTAGTGTCCTGCTTTACCTAGAAGAGCCCAACATTGCCTTATAACCTGGAGTGACAAATCAATCCACTCTGTTCCTGCAGAAGTCAATATGGTTTCATTTGTTAGCACAAGGTTAGTTACTTAGTTAAATTATTTAGAATTTTTCAGGCAAGTTAAAACACGGTGGATTTGCCAGCAGGGCCAGTTGTGGGCTCTCTCCAGCTACTGAAAGCATGAGGGGGATATTTAGGGTTATTGTACCAAGGGTACCTTTAGCAGGTCTGCTCATTCTTTTGCTAGTTAGTGTGTCTAACCATGCTTGGTACAGTGCTCAGGTTTATGTCACCTCCACGTGACTGACACTGGGTCAGTCTGTGAGGTCTCAGACATCATCACACGTCAGACAGAAATGTCTGAAGATCTTGCATGCCGTGGCAAGTGACCAACACAGATGGGTGTTCAAAAGGTGATTGATGAAGAAAAACAATAGGATGTGTGTCCTGGTTTGACAGTGTGGATACCTTGTGAAAGTTGTGTGAGCTCTTAAGAGGACTTTGAGTGTCTGGGGCCAGTTCCCCAGCAGGAGTAAATTGATGAAGCTCTGCTGAAGTCTCTGATCCTTAAACCTGGCACCCATGTTGGACCACACTTTGCAGAAGGTGGATTAGCAAAAATTTAGGGCTGGTCTTTTGGGACAAGAAACTGGATTAGATTATTTCCCAAACTCCTGCTCAGCCTGAGTTGTTTGATCCTATATATGTGTGAAGGGAATTTTTATGGCATAAACCTCATTTAGGTGCTTGTGTCTCAAATGTAGATCTTCAAAACTGAGTCCCAGAGCTGTCTGAGCCCCAAGGACATAATGGCTGCTCTCCTGGCACCTCTGCTTCTGTCTGGGCACAGATACTCTGTCCTAGCACCCATGGCTTTCAACCATGTCCTTTTTTGGCGGAACAGGGTTTCAGAGAAGTTTACAATGCACCTGGGGGACCTGGAGTCACTTGAGCAGATGTCTTCTCTCCTGGTGATGGTGGTCGTGTACCCAGAGGGCTAGCGATGGGTGATGATGAAAGGGGCTGGACTGGAGATATATTCCCTTCAGTGCCTAATTTTTAGTGCTGGTGTTTGGCCCCTGTACTGGCTCTGGCAGCATTTTATCCAGTGTTTGTTGCCGTTTAAAGGCGTAGCAACCTGGTTCCGAAAGAGGGGTCCTAGCTTTCCGTACAACGCGATATCTTCCGGCCGCCAGGCCCTAGCCAGCAACAAGTGTTTGCTTGGTTTTGGGTACAGTAAGCTTCTTTTAAAACTATGTACAATATCCTACCAGGAGTTTTTTAAATAGAAGTGTTGTCATAATCTGGGGGAGTGATGTGTATGTTTAGACAAGACCTCCCATTAAGCATGAAAGTAAATCCAGCGCTCTAGTTATTCACCAGACGACTTCAGTCTACTAGCACTTGAAACATTTCAGAAGCAGTAGCAGAGTAGTGTCTTGTCCCTCTCATCAACTCCAGTATCATTGCATGAGGATGAAGACAGTGCAATCCATTCAGAGTGGTTAAGTGACTTAAGTGGTCAAGTAAAAAAAAGCTGTGGTGGATTAATAAAAGATGATGTTAAATAATTCATCATGGGCCAGTTGATGAAGCTTAACAGGACAAGAAAGCTGATCTCATTCAGCTTGGTATAAAGCAGTGCCTGGCCAGCCTTTTGGCAGAGGTTAAGCCAGGACTACACTGAGGACCTCTTGAAGGGTCTTGTGCCATGTGGACATGTTTGCCCACCTCCTTGCTAATCCTGCTGTGGTGTTACTTGGGATGAGGAGGTTGCTGCCTGACTGTGGGTTTGATGTGGTGGTAATTGAACTCTGTGCCCTCTGGTGTCTTTGGGGTGAGGAATGGTTTCCCTTTTGGTTTCTTGCCCTTCCCTTTGGCTCCTACCAGCAGAAACCCAGCCCTGGCGCTGGGGTAGGGTATCCTTGGTCTGGGTGGGCTCATGGGTCCACTGTGTCCATGACTGCCGAGGAAAGGCAGATCTGCACTCTGCTGGCAGTGGGGGAGTCCTAACTCGAGGCTCTCTGAGAGTCACATCAACGGTCTTTTCCTGGGGAAGGTGCATCCCTAGTGCTCACACCATTGCCAGAGGAGCACCTGGGGGAGGAGAGAGGCTCTGGGGCTTCCAGTTTTGTTCTGCTTTCCTGTTCCTGTGGCTGTGGGTTGTTCACATCTCAGCACCAGCCCGTCTGCAGACACCAGCACCCCATGCTCACCTTGCCTCTGGACACTGCTGCAACACCTCATAAACCCCAGGTTCTTTTTATAGGAATCAGCTAAAAATGCCACAAACTAACCTGTCTTTTTTTCTGTGGCTCACCTCTGTGCTGCTGAGTGAGTTGCCTCAAGCTCCATTGCCAGCAGGCAGCAGAGCCCCCGCAGCCATCAGGGGTGTCTTTTCCCTCATGCTGCCAGACTTTTGCTGAAAACATAGCCAAGCAGAAAAAAAAAAACAGTTTTATGAGGGCTTTCCACTGTAATACAGCCAGGTGGGCAGGTCAGCACCTGGCAAAGCCGGCCCATGTTGGCAACTCTCCTTTCTGTTTGATGGATTGCACCAGGCTGTCAGTCTGCGAGGGACCAGTAAGGGCAGGCTCCCTGTAGTGGCACACAAGTCTTGAGAAGCTGCTTCTCTTGATGCACAGACATCAGTGGCACCATGAAAATGCTGCATGAACCTGCTATCACCCATATATGGCACTCAGATTGGGTCTTCCTCTTCTGGGGAAGAGAATTAGGTTATGGCTGAGCTGATTGTAATTTTGCCTTGTGACACAGAGAAAAGCACATGCAATAGGAACCCGAAGAGAGTCTGATTAATGCACTTCTAGAATTGGGTTGTTTAATGCTAACAGCTTTAGAGATATGACTAAAGTAGGAAAAGAAACTTGGAAAAGACCCCATTTGGGATAAAAGCAAAGAAGGCTATTTTTTGCAAATACCAATATAGCTTCTTCTAAAAATATTTTCTGGGATGTCTGTTGGAAAATGAGAACCAAATGTGATTCTGAACGGTCTAATGCGGCCTGTCATTTCAGAGGAGGAGGGATGGAGACCACTCAGTGGAGGCAGGAGATGTGCTTGCAGGCTCTCAGAGGCATGGCAGAAACCAGGCTGTGCGGAATCCAAAGCTGCCAGCTTTGAAGGCAAATGTGGATACAAGTGATCAGCATTTGCCCACGGGCTGCTAAACTTCAGTTTTGTACAGGTTGGCAACCATCTTCTGTCATAATTCTGGGAAGATTTTTGATAGTATGATAGAGTTTATAAGAATCAGGAGAATGGCATGTGTATGGCCATCGTTTCCATAAGCAATAGTATTTATATACTCAAAAAAAGGCTTCACACATTGTTAACTTCTGTTTCTTTTTCTTTATTTTTTATTTCTTTTTTTAAGCAGAAGCAGGAACAATATCAAGGGATGGGGGAGAAGAAGGAATGGTCCTTGCAAGAAAGGCTGTATCAGAGCTGTGTTTCTGTTCAACAGTTTAAGGCCCTTTTTTTTTGCTGTCCTTACCTTTGCAGCATACTGTTCCCAAGAATCTTGCAGAAGCAATGAGGTAGGTTTCTGTCCTTTACACATGTGTCTTTACCTCAACCACCCAAGCAGTTTCTTTCTTAAGCCAATAGATGTAACGGCTGCTGGGAACACTGTGTTCAAAGAATGTTCAGGTTGCAAAATCAGTGCTGGTGCCAAAGCCCTATAAATGATTGAAAACCTTCAAGGTACCCTTCAGTACTAACTCAGATAGCGTACAAGTGGGTTTGGAGTGTTTTCCATCTAAACTTCTCACTAATCTAATATTAAGCTCTGCTCCAACTTTGCCCTTTCCAAACAGTGATCCAGCCAGTCCTCTGACCCTACTTCTGAAAGCTTATAGGAGGATTTTTTTTTTTCCTTTGCAGCTGACAAATGTGAACTTGTTTATTTGAAATGTACTCATCAGAGCACTCTACCTTGGGCAGTGGTACAGGAACATGCACCCTACAGAGTGCATGCTTCTCCAGCCCTGCCTGATGGTTTCACTTCATCTTTGCGAAGTATGCCAGGGAAAGACCTGCCTGTTACCTTTATGACCAGAGTCTATAGAGAACACAGTGACAAGAAGGCACCAAGGCCATCAATCATCAGAGCTTTTACAGTGGGTAGCACTGGATGCTTTCCCAAGTATGAAACAGAATATGTCTCTGGAGGGAAAATTTTCTCCTGAATCTGCTTGATGGGATTCAATTCTTCTGCCTCTGCTTGTGTGAAAATGTAGATGATGTCATGATGGGACTGAGAGGTCAAGATCGCATCAGGAGTCAGCAATGCATGATCTAATGGAGAAGGTCAGTAGGTGTCAGCTGCATTTCCCTAGAGTGTTTCTAGGGGCCTCAACTGTTATCACCTTTGTTAGCCCATTACACAAATCCTTTAGTATGATGTCTTAAGACCAAGAGAGCTGTAAGGTGGCACAGGGAGGTCTAGGCAGTCAAGACTGCCAAATCCCTTGTGTTGGGGGTGGTAAGCAAGCTCATCACCCTGCAAGCTCAGAGGATCCTCTTTGCTGTTGCCTGGTAGGTTTGTCTCCAAGATGACTTGCCCAAGAACACGTTAACCTTCATGGGACTCAAATAGATCTTGTGATCTGGAACACTGGATATCTTGCAAGCTTGATGGCTTCAAGAGAAGTCCGCATTACTAAAGCTATTTCAGCCAAAATCATGCCTGATCACTATCACAGAGAGAAAGCCGCAATAGTTCTTTGAGATGTTTTAAACTGATCAAATAACCGATGGGAGCACCGGGAGATTTTCAGAACCCAACTGAGATGCTCCCCCCAAAAACAACAAAACAACACCAGAAGGCATTTTGCTTGTGACATGTTTGGTTCTGTCACTGTGTAATTTCTGTGATCACTTTGTTTTGCCTGACTGTGTTGCTCTGGGCATGTCAGGGAGGAAAATTCATCTTTCAGTAAATGCATCTCAAGCCACTTGCTGTCACAGCTGATTGCTGCACATCTCTATCCACAGAGAACAAAACCACTGCAAGTCTGAGATTTCAGGCTGTGCTACATACCTGCTGTTGGCCTGATCCATCTCAAGAACACAAAATTCTCAGCGGGTTTTGGATGCAGCCCTTACAGCATTAAGCACCTATACTACAGAACATGAACCTCCTATGGAAAGACTAATGAGGTTCTGGATTTCCAGGCTGGAGGAAAGGGAACATCCTTCCACAGAAACACATATGCAAGGCCTTGCTTTTGTGTCTCAGACACTGCCAGCAGGAAGAGAGACTTTTGCACTTGCCTGAGAAGAACTTGGGCATTGTGTACTAAGTGCTCTGATATGCACTGACATCTTAACCTTTATGCCATAGTACATTTTGCCATGGTCTGTTTCTGCATGCTCAACCACATTAAGAACCTTTGAAGGCTTTTTGTTTGAACTCTGGCTTTCTTGTTCTCTGGGTCCCTACTCTCTAGACTTGCTCTGCACAGGCAGGGACTAGAAACACGCTCCTGAGCTTCTCAATGACTGTATCTATGTATGAAGCTGCTGACTTTGTAGGCAAATGTTTGCCCATCTTTATGCCTGTCACAGCTTATTAATGTGTGGCATGACCGCAATGTATCTGGAAATAGCCCAGCACTAACTGCTTGCTTTCTGGCCTTGTCACCCAGTCCTTCTGCCAGGATGTCTCCATATCTGCTTTCTTTTGGATGTGTCTGGATGTGTGTGTTTCTGTTTTTATTTATTTATTTATTTAGTTTGTTTGTTTGTTTAATAAAAAAAAAGAGTGACAGTGCCCTCAAGGATTTTGGCAAAAGAAAAAGAAAATGGAAAAATTTTCTTCTGATGCAGCAGCAGTTGCTGTGGAGGAAAGACAACAGCTGGGATCCTCTTTAGAGGAATTTACAGGCTGAGGATTAGAGCTTGTGCTTCTTTCCTTGCTTGGTAGCAAGAGCTGCCTCCCTGCAGAGAGTGGTGATGGCTAAATCAAGCTTGAAATGTGACATTCACAGCTTTAAATTAGTCATATGCAGTTTCACTTTGTCTCCAGAATACAGGCCAAGCAAGTTATGGCCTTCCAAGGCTTCCCAAAAGGTGGTTTAGGAACCTTTTTGGTGCTGTGACCAGCCAACCCAGGACTCAAAGTGTTTAGCTTGTTTTAGACACCTGCATTAAGGTAAGTTGAATCACCCCAAGCATTCACTTTCTCTTGGTTCATGGTGAAGGGAACCTTGTGGCCAGCTCTAGGGGAATACTTGCTTTTTATGGATGTGAAGCTGGGAGGAGTAATCTGATCAAGGATTCCCTCCTACTTTTTGTTCTGGTAGCTTCATCCAAATCTACTGCAATAGGCTTACCATTTGCAGCTCTGTATTGTATTGTATCTGTATTGTATTTGAAATACAGAACAGCAGACAAGAAGCAGTCCCAGAGATTCTTGGAGTATGTGGAAGATAACTTCCTAACACAACTGGTGACTGAGCCAACTAGGGAAGGCTTTCTACTAGACGTGTTGTTTGTGAACAGAGGAGGACAAGTGGGAGATGTGAAGGTTGGTGGCTGTCCTGGGCAAAGTGAGATGGTAGAGTTCTCAGTTCTTAGGGAAGTAAGGAGGGAGGCCAATGGGACTACCTCCTTGGACTTCCAGAAGGCAGACTTCGACATGTTTAGGAGACTGGTCAATGGCATGCCTTGGGAGGTAGCTCTCAAGGACAGGGGAGTCCAGGAAGGTTGGACATTCCTCAAGAGGGGAAATCCTCAAGCACAGAAACTAGCTGTCCCTGTGTACCACAAAATGAGCCGGCTCAGTAGAAGACCAGCCTGGCTAAACAGAGATCTTTGGGCAGAACTCAGGAAGAAAAGGAAAGTCTACCAGCTATGGAAGAAAGGGCAGGCAATTCAGGAAGGGTACAAAGTTGTTGCAAGGTTATCTAGGGAGAAAATTAAAAGGCCAAGGCTCAGCTAGAATTTAATCTGGCCAGCATCATTAAAGATAATAAAAAGTGTTTCTATAAATATGTTACCATTAAAAGGAGAGCTAAGGAGAAGCTCTACCCTCTACTGGATGCGGGAGGGAACCTTGTGAGAAAGGAAAAGTCTGTGCTCACTTTTTACTCAGTTATTGTCAGCAATGCCAGCTGGCCAGACATTTCTTCACTGAAGGGGTTCTCAAACATTGGAATGGTCTGCCCAGGGCAGTGGTGAAGTCGCCATCCCTGGAGGCATTTAAATGGTGTGTGGACCTGGTGCTCATGGTTTAGTGGTGAGCTTGCAGTGTTGGGTTGAATGTTGGACTAGATGATCTTGAAGGTCTTTTCCAACCAAAGACATTCTGTGATTCTGTGATTCATAATTCATTAAGTCTTTAGTGGATATTTTATTAAGCACATCTGCAACCGAAAGAGGGAAGAGCTTGGCAGGTGTTTCTCCTAAAGTTTGGATATATAAGTTTGGAGTGGGGCTCTGGACAGAGACTGGAATAAGACTGCAGAAAGTGACAGCAGGTGATCATGCACTTGTCTGGATTTCATAAGCTGAGGAAGCTCATGGCTGTGAGTGCAGGATACTCTAAAGGTTTTGCTGACTTGCTCTGATAAGCCAAAAGTTGTGTCTAAGTTTTAAGGAAAGGTCTTTTTCCTTCATCTTCCCATCTCCTCCTCTTCCTTATTTCATACTGTTAATCGTACTGGAAGGGTGCCCTCGAGACTGAGACTATTCTGAGAGTGGGGTGAGAGAAGGGTGCTGAGAGGGAACAGCAGGCTGTGCATTTTCCTTCTCTAGCACAATTTGGCTGTGATTAATGCACATGAAAAATAATCAGCACATTCAGCCTAATTCTGCAGAATTATTAAAGGGATGATAGCAAGGGGAGAGGTCTTTTGCTACCTTTACTCTATTTTTAGGAAGGCGGTCAGGTGTTCTGTGAACATGATCAGGTGACATCAAACACCTCATGTTTGAGGCAGGGAGCAAAATTTGAAATTTTTTTTTTTACTTTTTTTTTTTTTTTTCTGGAACAGGCAATGTTAGTCAGTTACTTCCATAAGCAGGATCAAAACCTGCTCACTCATCATTAAACCAACAGTCTGTATTAAAGGGAAGAGGGACTGTAAATGTGGAATCTTTGGAAAATGGTATTATTATGCCTTACTCTGAGCTGCTGATCACCTCTCAGCCCTTCACCACCTCCTTTCCACACTCTGTTCAGCCACTAATGTTGATGGGGATGGACACACCAAGCTGCTGCTGGTTCCTGGGAAAAATGAGCAGTCCAGGAGCTGGGTCAGGAAGACAGTTGGAAGCTGAGCACGTTACAACAACATGGTGCCCCTCTTCCTTACACACATCACCAAAGCTATTTTATTTAACCTTTGGTCAGATATAGCTACTTACCATTCCTGATGCTGGCAAGTTCACCCCTTACTGGCATAATCATTCTTTATTCTATTAGAAAGGAAAACATTATCTTGTTTTATAAACTGGAGGATTGTAAATCTTTCTTCCCTTCATGTCTTTAAAACTAAATAATAAGACATTGGTTTACTGGAGAGATTGTAATATTTCTCCAGATTTTATAGTGTACTAAAAAAAACACAGAAATGACTGATACAAAAAAGATTACAAGAGCCCATTTTGTGATTATAATTACATTTCCTTTTGACACAGGAGAGTATGTCAGCTACTTCTTTTAATTGTGCTTTTTTTGTAACTTTGAATTTGCATTTTTATTTATTTTCCATTTTCTTGTAATTCCCATTACCAACACAAAATTAACACTTCTTGTCCCTGCTGAGTTTACTGCTGTTGATTTTTTCTTTAGTTTTCTAATTTTGCAAACATTGACTAGGCTGTTGTTTTTTGTTTTTGTTTTTGTTTTTTTCCCAGTAGATTTCTGCAGGTATCCATGTTTCATCAGAGAAATTATTGCCCATAAGTGCTTAATTCCAGAGTCCACAGACATAATTTAAGACAGAGATAGGAGTCTTTTATCTCTGATTCAACCTGTAAAGAGCAATTGGGTGCCATGGCTCTTGGGTATTGCCCTATCACAGCTGAATGCAGGGCTGAAGATGCCTCCTGCTTTTGTGGAGAACTGACAGCAGCATGGGAGTCCTGCTACCTTTTGGGGCCATAGGAAGCAGTGAGTGCTTGACACTGCAGTGTGAGGCAAAGCCTTGGGAATGGGACATCAGGGGAATAAGCCCTGCTGCCTTCCTGCCTGCTCTGCTGCTGGCAGAGCTCCTTGGGGGGACTTTGAGCATGTAGCTGGGAATTGGAGGTGGCATTGACATTGCTGCCTGAGGATGTAGCAGCCCTGCGGGGCTGTGGCACAATACAAAACCTGCTGGGGTTGGGTTTCTGAGGCATCATGAGCAGGATGGAGAGCACCTTGAGTCCTGCCTCAGTGACTGCAATGGCAGAGACAGGATTTACCTGAGTGCTGACAGAAATGGGGACAATACCCAGCCACCTTAAAATCTTGGTGCTGTTGGCTTGTGTTCTGCAGAAAGGTCAAAAGAGCTGCACCATTACCTTTGGAGAGGTACCAGTGCAGGAACCATTTTCCACTGACAGTTTAGAAATTGGCTGAATATTTTTCTCCTGCCAGGTTAGCTTCAAGAATATGGTGTAGATATGGGAATTGAAATGGAGTTTAGAGCTAATCTTTTTAAGCTTTAGGACATAAGAACCAAACCTATGCTGGCCAGACCTGAATAGCCTGGTCTAAGCAAACAGGACAATTCCATGGAGTCTGCCATGTGATGACACTTTCTTGGGAAGTCAAAGATGCTCAATAGCTCAGGAATGAGGAGAGAGATGTTTTCAGGGGCTCTGCCCTTGGAGTTACTTTGATCAGACTGACAGCAATGAGCTACTAGGTGGTCCAAACGAAGTAACTCAGTGCTCCTTGCTGGAGAGGTGTCTGGCCATTCATGTGATCCCTGCAAAGAGACTGCATGGAAAGAGTAGTGGACTCCTGCTGCAGGAGAACAAGCATAGGGGTTGTTCATGCAGCTATTTTCCAAATGAGTGAACGTCAACTGTCCCTGCAGGGCATGTTAGTCTGGTCCTTGCCCAATGTATTTGAAGGGAGATTTGTTTTTTATTGGTGTAACCTGTCATTGCAGAATAAACCTGCTGACTTTTTTTTTTTTTCTTTCATGATAAACGTTGTGGTGGTCACAAGATCCCTTCAGCAACATCCTGACTCAGTCGGCTTGTTGCATTGTTTGTAAAAGTCCACTTTTCGTTTTGAGGAAAATCAATACAGCTCATTACTTGGCTGAGAAAAGATCCCTGTGTCAAGCAGCTACTCATTCCACTAGAAGGGAGCCCCCGAGGAGGCTCAGCCACTTTTGCTAAGCCGGACAACAGGTTGATAGTCTTTGTCTTAAATTATCCCTTCTGAACTAAAACTGCCCCACTGGGAAGACCAATCAGCTTCCTACAGACCACCAAAAAGCAGCTCACTTGTTAGTGAACACCACTAGCCTTGGGCAAAATATGCACTAAAAAAACCCAACCCCATAAAAGATAAGTTGTTTTTTTTTTTAACAGCTGCTGTAATGACTAAGTTCTCATACTGTTTCTACATTATATCCTTTCTTCTGGGCTCCGGCTGCATCATTAAGTTTTTTGGTTTCAGTGCAAGGGGATCTAGGACTATGAGGCTGACTGTTAGCCAAATGTTCTTTGTCTAGCCTGTCTCAAGTGGTGAGACAGAGCTCAGGTGCTTGACCCAAACTTATAATGAGTTTAAGACCTTTATGTGGCTGTACAAGATATTTTAAAGCAGGTTTGGAGTCTGAGAGGGGTTGAGGTGTTGAGGCTGTTGGGTAGACAGTGCCTTTGCCTACTCTGTGTGTGTGTGTGGCCTTGGGGACAGCACTATTGGTCACTGTGTTTATGCAGGACCTGGCTTGAGGTCATTCTCACCTGCTTCCCCCAGTAAATACATACTTTGCTCATATAAATATATAGCTAGTGAAAATTGCTTCTCACTGCAGTCCATCTTCACGATCTAGGACTTCAACTTCTTGTCAGAAGTTTGCTATTTTAGAAAGTCTGAGGTGAAATTGCTCCTATATGAAATGGAGAATGGGGAAAAAAAAGCACATTGTGGCTTCTGGGGAGTAGGATGGGGGAGTAAAATCATCTTAATTTTTTGGTTTGTGATCTGAATGAGGCTAATGGAAATTTAGCAGAGACATTTCACTGCAGTAAGTTAAGTGACAAGGTGAGTGAGATAAGAGGGTCAGTGCACAAAGAATTACTGAGGAGGTTATATAGGGGTTAGGGTACATGCTCAGCTAACTGTGAGTAGCTATGAAGAAGGCTGGTAAATTCTGTTAAACAAGTTCTCTGTTTTGATTGTTCACAGGCTGCTCCAAAACCAGAGCAGGTAACAAAAGGAATAGCGAGGTGCATTTTAAGAGAGCATTGGCCAAGAAATCTGTCCTGTCTCTCCAGATCATTGCTCCAGCCCTTTGTGGTGGTCATTGCAGAGAGCAGGTTTAGGATGCGTGGAGTGCTGATGAGCTCCATCTTGTCTTCATAAGGCAGTAAGGGGCTGCTTCCCCCCTCTCACCCTGGAAGAGCAGGGTGGTCAGGGCCAGGGGGATGTGTCCCAGCAGCAGGGTGTGGAGCAATGCTTATGACAGCATTTTGCAGCTTGCTGGCCTCAAGACCAGCTCCTGTCAGCACTGGGTCAAGAAAACCATAGATGAATGTCACTTACATCCTTATCATCATATGCTGTCCATAAACCTCTTTTGTTTTAAAGTACTGGTCTATTTCCAGTTTTTCTCTGTACTGAGACGTTGATCTCATGAGCTGTCTTTAAGAACTTATTGCAGATTGTAGATAATTCTGGGCTGTGGATACTGTGAAGAGATGATGGTACTTGAGTTACCAGACTCCTCTGGTGTTTGATGACAGCCGTGACTGCAGTGCATATAACATTACTATTTGACTGCAATTACAATAGCATGGGTGGTGTTATGCCTGACTAGCTGATTAATCGTCTAGAGTAATGAGTAAATCCCCCCCTGGTTTATGATAATTAATGTATAGAGCTGGATTGCAGTTAGCTGAGTGAGTGTGGAAGTGATCAAGTCAAGCAGAGAGGTGTTTGGCAGCCTTAGACTGCAGGAAGAATAAACAAATGGGGCTCTTGGGGCGATTATTCCCTCCCTGATATGAGCTCTGGCTTGAGCCAGCAATGATCCGCCTCAGGGAGCTGTTTCAGTGGTGACTAAACCACTAAAGACACGTTGGTCTGGTCAGTTATAAAGAGATATTTTGGTGTGTAGGAATGCTCAGTAATGCTTTATCATCCCTTCGCTTCTTCAGGTTCCTGCTAGGTGCTGTCTTTGGCTTTCTTCCATCACAACAAACATATGTCCCATGTTTGGGAGACCAGATACCAGAAGTAAGAGGCAGAGGAGGCTGGGTGAATTTACTGGGTTTGGTGTGCTTTCTAGAAGAATTTGTATGGGTTGGACTGCCAAGTGTATGTATATGCCCTTGAAATAGTGGGCATTCTTGTCTCTAGTCTACCTCTTGTTTTTCTGTTTGACCTTGGTCTAGAGCCTCTGTTTACCTTTCCATCTTCTCCTTTCAACATTAAGAACTTTCTTGAGGCATAGTTACCTCTTCCCATGTGTGTAAATTACTTAACACTGGTCATAACTGAAGCCTGCGCTGTTTAAAAGGTTTGGGTTTGAGGTTGGAGCCATTTAAAATTGTGGAATGTAAAGCTCTTTCCTCCTGCAGTGGTTAACCAGAAAACTCTGTGACAGTATGTCTGTAGTTACTCAGGAGAGAAGGGAGAAGAGAAATTCATTAGTACAATTGGATTAAATACCTGCTGTGCTGGGGACCTGCCATGATAGCTTAGTGCCACTGCTGTCTCCAAGCAGGTGGAGTGGCTTTCTGGTCCTCCCTGAAATCTGGGTCACATACATTCAGGCAACAGCAGTACAGATTGTCTGAAACTAACTTGTGGTTTTGCTTGTGGGAATTTACAATTCAAATCAAGAGAAGTTGCAGCCTCTCTCTTCCTCATATGGTGATTTTCTTTACTCTCCTGATACAGCAAAGATCAAGATGAAATATTAAATGTCCTCCACAATGTAATTATATCTGGCTGGTTGCAATCAATTCCCTCTGCCTCATGTAGTTATTGCTTCTCCTTTTCCTTCCCTTCCTGTAAAAGGCATGGGGCTGATTCTCATCTCCCCCGTGGGCTGGAAAGGAGACACTGACAGCTCCCATATGAACCCACAAGCTTAACAGGAACAACTTATGGAACTGAATTTTCATGAAAAGCCCCAGGCAGTGCAAAGTTTGTTGCAAAGAGACTGTACTTTAGTTTTCATAAAGCCCAAAGCAATGCTTTATCTATTAGGCTGCAATTAAACAATGGTTTCCAAAGCTAAGTATATTCCAGGCAAGTGCCTCTTTAAGAATATGATGTATTTAAAAATAACCTTTTCTCTTTTCCTGAGCATAGGTTTGGAAAGGCTTCATGAGAAGGAAAGCTTAATATGAACTTCTCCCTTACCTGGTGAAGATATTAAGGTTATTAATATGCACATCAGCTTTTTCATTCTCTGCCTCTCAGCATATCAAGCAATATCGAAGGAGAATCCCTGTTATCAGGTACACAGGATGGTATCATTAGTAGGTGTCTTTGGGAAATCAAGGACACTCTTCAAGACACCAGTGATCAATCATTCGACTCTGCCATCCTTGCTCAAGAGAGTAGAGAGAGGGCCAGAGAACCAGCCCCAGTCTTGCTGGTGTGGCTGGGGACAAGCATGCAGTCCCAGGAGCTGCCTCTGCACTTCTGCAGCAGTTACTGGGGAGGGGAAATCTTGAGCACAGGCAGGACCGACCAACAGTTTATGGCCAGACACACTTCTACATTCTGCTGCATCACGTCCTTATTGCTTTTGAGTATTGGATTCACAGAAAAAAACAGCAACTGTTATTTAAGACTCAGAAAAAAATGTGGTTTTTTTTCTAATTGTCTGATTGCTAGTTTTGCTTCTTCCATTTTAGATTTTTTTCCACACCAATCTAGTAGATCAGAGATAACTCAGATGAAAAGGAGTCAATTATATGGTGCCTGGGATACTAGAATTCTGGACTTGATGACCAAGGAAGTTTTTTCCCTCTGCAACATACTCCCAATTTGTTGGACTTTTTTTTCCCCTTCTTTAATATCAACAAATAAAATAATGAATCCTGGATACTCTGCAGTCAACAGCACACTTTCATTGTCAGTAACTGACTTGGAAGCTACTATATCGCCATAATGTTTCAGTTTTTGTGTGTGTGTATATATATTCTTTTTTCCATCAGCTAGAATTATTTTTTCTTCCTTCTTTTTCAGCAGAAATAGAAAGTTTGCTGATCCTACATTTTTGGACAACTTCTGAAATGAACCCAAGCTAGGAATTTTCCATTGTTTTCCATTTGCATGAAGGTATTCTCCAAAGCTTTCCTTCCTACTTCATCCCTGATTGGCATGCTACCACTGATCTGGACAGAAGAAGAACTGGGTCAGTGCTGAGTCCTTGGGAACTCTCTGCCAGGGACTACTAGGAATGTCAAAGTAGTGATGCAATAGTTTAAATTTACCAATGATGTATTGCTGTTGTCTTCAGGGAAGTCTACACCTTGGCCAAGTATATCCTATTAGTGTGCAATGCTCAAGACTTTCTTTCTGAACAGCTTTGTGTCTAAAATGGCAAGCAGCCAGGCAGTAATGGCTGTGCTTAGGCAATTTTCAATTTTTTTTTCATTTTTAAAAAAAGTTTAACACAAGCTTAGAAATTCCTGTATTAGAATCTATTGAGAAGCAGAAGGTTTGCAGTCGCTATCATTTTTGATCGAGTCTTAGGATGCTAAGTGTTGGGACCTTATATGTGCAAGTATATGCCCCATTGGAAAGTACTGGAAAACTGCTCACCTTCTTTTTTGAAGTTTTGTTTCCACACACTGAAGCCCACTGAAACATCCTATATATCATGCAGTATAAGACTATATTGTATCATTTTAGTACCAGACACAATTATTGTCTGGGTTTTGGTTCAGGTTAATTATCACCAGCAGCTGGGAGGGGGCCACGGCCAGGATAAACAACTGTACCAGCCAATGGGATATGTGATACCACAATGAGTCGTGCCCCTATACAAGGGGGGAACTGGTCTCAGGATGACTGTTTCTGACTTGCTCCAGTGCAGCTGGAGCAGGCAAAGTTAGTGTCTTGGGCACAGGTAGAGTGTTCCTGGCTTCTATTACTTGCTTTGTCTGTCATTTCATTAGTACTGGTGTTTTCTTCTTTCTTTGTGTTTTTTTATAAAAATGTTCCTATCTTGGCTTCTGGGGTTTCACCTTTTTTCTTTCTCTCACAGGAGGGTGTGTGTGGGGAAGCACTGGGTGAATGGCTCTGTGATGTTTAGCTGCCAGAAGAGGTTAAAACATGACAATTATAAACAAGTATTCTTCACTCTTTTATATTTGAGAGAAGATTGTTTATTCTTTGTTCTTTATAATATTCTTACCTGGCAAAGGGGTCTGTTTGAATTGGCCCGACCGTGTTGAATTTCCCGTGTATCCTTGCCTAAGCATAGCACTGCTGGCAGTGTTGGCACTCAGTCCTGGACCTGAAGGAAGCACCTCACCTTCTTTCTAGGGCCTGCACCCTTTGACAGCCACCCTTCCTAAAGAACACTTTCAGAGCTCTAGATGATGGAGAGCTGGTCTGCAGCTGTGAGCCTGCAGGCTCCAGGGCTGTTACACAGCAGACTTCACCAGAAGGAAAAATTACTTAAGAAAAACATTATAAATAATGTAAACACAGGACACAACAGGAGTAGCTTTAAATACCTTAAATTAAGGGAACTGAAAGTCCTCTCACTGCACCACAACATTTTAAGCAGATTCACTATAATTAATCTTCTTTTAATATATAATTATAGTCAAAGAAAACACAACACAACCCATGTTTCTCTTGCTCACATGTATTCAGGATAGAGACTGGATTTAAAGTTAGGTGATCTTTGTAATCTGGTGAAATAAAAGTATGAAATCAGGAATTGGTCAAAGGCCAGAGTGGAAGGTGAAAATAGTACCAATACCTGCTCTAAAAGCATTGGATACAGTAATTCCCACAGGCACCAGGAAGATGTTAACTAATCAGACAGTGATGCACTGCTTGCTTCACTGTCTGGTGAAAATACAAAAACCAGGCAAGTAACAAATGTACATGCTGGGGCTCTCTGGAAGAGGGGAAAGCTGTGGCCAAGGCTGTGACTCGTTCCTAAATGAGCAGGGCTAAATGACACTGAGGAAGCTGCTAGCAGGTTTCATGATGTGACTGGCTACGTGGCTGTGGTGTCCACTGTAGGTCAACCTGGTGCTGCTGGAGAGCCCACTCAGCAGTGTGAGTGTGTTGAGCACATTGTGAAGAGCCAGCACGTTCTCCTATGTGCATCTTCGAGGCAGCGCTCTCCTGCTGGCAGTAAGTATGGGAGAGTGTTTGCAGAGGACTCTGCCAGCCAGTCTCCTTTGCAGGCAGGAGACCAGGCTTAGAACAATCCTGCCAGGTGTTGAGGGTTCCAGAGAGGCCAGGCATCCTCTGTGAAGGGTGGAGGAGCTCTGTGTCCAGCAGAGCTGACTGTAACCAAAAGAACAGAAAATGGCAATAGCTTGTATTTCAGCTAGAGAAAGCACACCAGGTGTTAGTCTTTTGGAAGAAGCCATGTGGAATCCACAAGAGCCATCAGTCCTGCAGGAACCAGGAAGTCATATGCGCAGCTTTAATGGCCACTTTTCATACCCATCCACTCCCTAACTTCCATTTCCAATATATTGTAGAGTTTACGTTATACTCTGATGTAGACACTCTACCGTATAGATCTTAGATTATACTTTATTCTGTCTGTATTAGAAATGCTGTTTTCTACAGATGTAGGTACAGATCAAGAACTGCACAGAAGTGCTGAAGTACAATTCTTATCTCACCAGTTTTATGGGCTACCATAAAATGGGTCAAGTTAATCTTGCTGACCACTGCTCACTAAGGTTCTTTCCTTTTCAAATCAGCATTTATAATCCTGCCATTTATCCGTGCAAGCACTAGCACCTGGAATAAGACCAGGGTAGAGAGGATAGGACACTCTCTATAAAGATTCAACCCAATAATTTGGCAGAAAAATCAGTGCAGCAGAAAAAAAGTGCTTGTTTTGTGCTGAATTAATGAGCTGAACTGCATAGGTGAGCTGGAAATAGCCTTCCACTATGGGGTGGAGCAAATTCTTATCCCCAAGTTTAGCTCATCTCTTGCATCATTCTCTTCTAGATTTCCTTTTGATGTAGGTGTGCCGCCTGCAAAATGAACCTTGTGCCTTTTGCTTCCTCTGCCTGTGTCCTGGTTTGAGTGAGAACAGGACTAATACTGTTCAGTGACTTTACTTTTCAGCTCAGTTCTTCTAACTGCACTGTCTGAAGTCAGCAGCCTGTTCTCAGACAGTGTCTGCTGCTGGCAGTGATAACACCCCATGTTTAGAGTTAGTACCAAGGACTGGTGTGCACACCAAGGCCACTGCTGGATCTTGTGTACCACATTGGGAGGTGCAGGAAAGTGAAAGGATGCACCTGCAGGGAGGAGCGGACAGGGCAGGTGACCCCTGCTGACCAATGAGGGATTCCAGCCCTTATACCTCATATTCAGTATATAGCTGAGAGATCTGGAGGGTCTATAGCTCTCTTTGGGGGCTTCTGAGCTCTTCTGCCTTCTTGGACCACTTTGTCAGCTTGGCTTGGCTTGACTCGGCTCAGGTCCTCTTTTGGTTCCTTCCTCGGAGCATCCAAGGAGGCCCCTGTCCATTTTGCCTTCGATCCCAATCAGTGTGTTCCTGAATCCAGTACCAGAATCCAGCTTCTGAACACAGCTCCCATCTGCTGTGGGGCCCAGGGTGGGACTTTCCTGGTGCCTGCTCCACAGCATCAGTGGTGACCACCAGGGAGGTTGGGTTTGATACCAGTTTTGTATATATTTGTATATATATTCTATTTTATTATTATTATTTTCATTTTCATTAAAGCTGTTCTAGTTTCCTTTCTAATCACTGTCTCTCTCCCTTATTCCCTTTCCCTTCCCCCTTGGGGAGGGAGGGGGGTTTAACAGAGAGCATCTGTTACAGGTCTAAGGGGTCACCCTGACCCTAAACCATTACTGCCTGGAAACTTTTTTTGCTGTTTAAGGTGGAGCCAGGACTGAGTATTTCCTCCCCAGCTCTGTGTGGTGCTGGGCTTCAGGGATGCAGGCTGTTTAGGAAGTGGAATAAAATACGCAGTGCAGTAAGTGTTGGGTAAGGCAAAACAGTATTTAAACAAAGAAATAATTTTTTTGCATCTTATAGCAAGGGACAGACTGTCAGGCTGGGCACCAGTTGGTTATTTGTTTTTCCTTAAATTTGTATCTCTTACAGCTGTTTTTTTAATTTTTACTTTAAGCAATTACTTGTCAATGAGCAGTGTTTTAAATGTCTCCTGCATGAGTGCTGCTCTGGTCTAGTGGTGCAGGGAAATACCTTCGCTGTAGGGCAGATCCTCTGTTCCATCCTCCAAGCTGCCCCAGCCTTGCTGCAGGGCACAATCCCTGTGGGGGGCTCAGGTCTTGGCACATTCAAGCAGGACCCAAGAGAGAAACAGCTTTGACGATGCATGGCTGCAAGGGCTTCTCTCAGGAGTGTCTCAGGAGCATGGCAAAAGGGACTAGGGCTTGATGCTAGAAGGTCACTTGACTTCTGGGCTATGGAAATGTTCCCAACAGTGGTTGCTTTCACTTTGTTAAGCCCTCAGCTGTTCCTCTTCTCTGTTATCAAACTTTTTTCTTCCTTCTGCCTGAAGCCCCTCTGAAACCCCTTACAGAATTATACACCCCTTTTCCTATATTCAGACTCTCTCTCTCTGCAGAGATACCTGGAGCATACTGCTTCTCTGAACTGCAGCCCATGAACCCACCTACAAACTGTTTCAAGCAGTTATTAATGGCTAATGATGCTGCACTGTCTTGAATTATATCTATATTGCATGATATAGTGGAGAGCTATCAAACTAACTGTAAATGACTTTAGTCATCACAATAAGCAGTTTAGCCAAGCTATCATGGAGCTGCTAAAGGGCTAATTTACCCCCCTCTAGAAGAAGATCATCAGAGACAAATCTGAATCTGGTGGGTGCAATTAAGATGTTCATCCTAAACTTAAGCTGAGCTACACTGTCTGGAAGAAACCAAAATGTAAATCCATAGAGTAGGGGGGGAAAAAGAAAAGGGTGAAGAGAAGGCTCTGGTTTTAGGATTTTGATTTTTATTAATCCCAGTACTAAAAGGATCCTTTGTATCTATGTGTTGAGGCAGTGGGTACAATTTGCTATGGACACACTGATCTAATAGTTAGAGCGATTGACAGTGAATCTGTCCAGTCTGATATTGGAAATCTTACTTTTATGGGAGGGGGCACCTGAAGCAGTTTACCCAAGGAAAGATGTTCGTGTGTGAGAAGCACTGAGCTAGACGGGAGTCTGTGCACGACCAGATTGTATATGATCATGACTGCAAAAGGAAGCAACTCCTGTCCATGAGCCTGAGAGGTACCTGGGGTGAAAGATAACTAGCTGTCAGGCATTCCCTGAAGTGCAGGCTCTGATCACTTCCTATTCCATTTTATTAGTATTCCCCGTGGTTCCTCTGTCCGTCATAGTCTGCATTAGACATGGAGGGATGAAATCACCCTCATCATTTCCCCTCCCAGTCTGAGAACTGTTTGTGCTTTGTTTGATTAAAATGTCCTGTGGTTGTTTTCAGGTCTCACTAATAGTGGGATTAATTTGAAGCTACTGTAAAAAGAGCACATTCTGGAACCTCCGACAACAGTCTTACTGTGATCCAGGTCTCAGTTAGGTGTGACATCCAGGCTGGAGGATGTGGCAGAATTGCATCCCGGTGTATTATCCTCTCATCAGATGAAACAGTGGCTTGTCCTCATTTAAAAGGTCCTTGGAAGAAAGCAAAGTTGAAGCACTGAGCATCTTATGGATCAGCTTGAAATGAGTATTCATGGATTTTAGGAAAGGCTTGTGTAAGACCAGAAGGATTGGGAAGGAGTGAACCGCAATGTAAAAGACTGACTACTGCTGAAGAAGCTGAAAGGGGAAGAGCAGAAATACTACAAATGCAACAAATATCCTTTGCCAGACAGCTTGACATCACGAGCAGCAGACAAAACAGCTTTTCTCCAAATAGAAACAAAAGGACGGCATGATGAAAACAGTAGATAAGGACCATAAGTTAATGCTCTTAGAGACTATTCTATCCTTGAGCAATGGTAAAGACTATGTTTGGCCATGAAACATGGAGACGTCATCACATTCCCAGTGTTGTGTGTAATTATGGATGCTGTAGATCTCTTGCTAGGATCCTAGGATCCACGTGTGCGTGGGGGAATGTTTCCCATTGCTGGAGAGATTGCAATGTAAAGATTCCTTCTTGTCTTACGTGCTGCTCCAAGGAAAACACAGAACTGGGGCAAGGGGATCTCACAGCAGAGAAAAAGTGAGTCCATGAACGAGTCCTCTGTAGCACCCATAATGGGCATGAATGCATGCTGTCCCTTTGTATGGGGGCAGAACTGGATATGGCTTTGGACTTAGTCCTGCCTACAGCTGGCTGCTGCTGGTCCTATCTCAAAATCCTATCTGAAAATGGAAGATGAAGAAAACTGTAACAGCCTGCCAAACAGCCTGTCAAGCTTATCAGTACTGGAAGAAAGAAGGGAAAGGAAGGGAGGATGAAGAGATGAAAGGTGGCAACGAAGGATGTAAGAACACTGTTTAAAGAAAGGCTTGCATCAATTCCTGCATTACTGAATCAAGACAGTCACGTGAGAAAGTCATGATTAGAGTTCATTACTCCTGGCAACCTATGGCCATTAATTCTTTCTGGCAGTAACATCCAGCCTGTGGTTGGGGCTCTGTGTGCTGCAATGTAGAGACGCCACAGGGTATAAACACTTGCCTTGTAGATGTTAAGGAACTTGAAGAATATGAAAGCAGTGACATGGGAAAAAGAGCAGTTAAGCGAGCAAGGTGAATGACAAATCATTGATAGAGATTGTTCCTCCTGGCACTGAGGTTCAGCAGTGCATCCACAGAAGAAAACACCTCTTCCAAGGATGACAGATACCCTTCATCTATTGTTTCATAGCTCTTTATCTTCCCTATGTTGCCACATGACTTCTCAGTCATAAAGCACTTTATTAGCTTAGTCCTTAAATGCTCCAGGAAGGAAATCAACCTGGCTGAACAATCTGTCCTATACTGAAAAGCCCAAGAATTGCTGAGTCTGGTTTAAATCAAAAACTTTCTAAGCTTTTCCTCACTACTGTAAAGTGGGATGGTGGCATTTACGTAACAGCCTGAAAAGGGGATTTTTCTCTCCTTTTGCTTTCAGGGCTGTACCAGCTGTCTTCCTGGGAAAAGAAAATAGCCTGCCATGCACTTGATAGCAACTCCTGTCTTTGAGATGCCTTTACTCCTTAGAAGACCCTACAGCATCCCTTGTGGTTCAGGGTTTTCAGGACAAATCAGGGGTCAGAATCTAGATTTCAATAACAAAGGATCGACAAAGGGAATGCCCGATCTTTCCCTCTGACACTCGTGGAAAGCAACTTAGCCCCTGCTACCCTCAGTTCTGGCTATGGAGCCTGAGAGAGGAAGGAATGCGCTCTCATAGAATGCGCCCTTTAGCCACTTTTGATCAAAGCCTGGCAGCTGGTATCCATCCCGAATCAAACAAATAAATGCTTAGGTGAAGAAATGAGGATCTGAAATTTGCCCTTGGGTAGGCAGCCTTCTACATCAACACTGTATTCTCAGCTGTTAAGCTGTTAAGCAAAAGCTGAGAAGATAAATCCCAAATATAAGAAATTAAAATCAATAAACTCCCTGAGTCCTCCATGTCACAGTTCAGACTTATAAAGAGATACAACCACTAAATCCCTACAGTGCTGCTCTTTCACAACTGCACACATTAAGTAAAGCAAGGAAAGAGTTATATGAAACATTTGGCTTAGTATAGGAATCAGTTATCTTAATGATGCAATATCAAAAGGAAATATTGTCTCATTTAGAGATCTACCAGCTACAGTCACTACAATACTCCCAAAAGGATAGTAATTATTCTCATAGATGCCTAGAAATTAAGAATTATTCTTTCACTATGTTTAATCTCCTAGCTATACTTTCAAGAATCATCTATTTTCATAAAGCTTTGGTGATCTAATTCAATCGCTTTTTTTCCACCCTTGCTTATTTATAAAACACATGTCCTTCTGGTGATACTGTGTTCCAGTGGATCTCCCAGAAGCTGGAAGAAGACATGATGTGCTCACTGTGCTTCTAAGACTGCATCCTGTCCTCAACGGTCTTGTTTTGCAAAGCAAAGGATCAAGCCACATGGTAGGACAGAGATATATCCACCTTTTGATACTTTGTGCTGATTGTTCTGTTAAAATCAACAGCTAGCTGTTCATTTTTCAGCACAGCTAGCAACATCTGCAATGTGTGAGACATTTGTTT
Source organism: Chloroceryle amazona (assembly GCA_027560015.1). Taxonomy (NCBI): domain Eukaryota; kingdom Metazoa; phylum Chordata; class Aves; order Coraciiformes; family Cerylidae; genus Chloroceryle; species Chloroceryle amazona. The sequence continues at coordinate 33,393 of JANHFX010021516.1, read as the reverse complement.
AACTGTCTGCAGACAAAGAATAATTTATAGTCGGTTATTAACATGATCACAGCATTATGGAACAATTTTACCTGGAGGTCCAGAGTACCATCAAAATTGATAAGCTTTTGAAAGCTAGCTGAAATGCAGCTATTCTTCAAGCAAGACATTGTAGTGCTTGGTAGTCACATGCATGTGCTTATAATAATACAAAATATAAGTGTAACACTTGAGGGTGAGTAAAAAAGGACTCCATATAAAACTTCCCAGCCAAATTTCTGAGGTATGATGGCCACCATGCTTTTACAAAGGTTATCAACAACTCATCCGATTTGGGTTCTAGTTGTTTCCAGGCAACCTTAACCAGTTTTGTGGTCAGTAAGGTCATGGTTCACTATGCCTCTGAGTGGCAATCACCCGAACCCTCTTCCATTTTGCTCCTTCCTTGATACCACCTTGGTTTGTTCTCAGTAAGTTTACTGTTGGGTGAGGTGTCTGTGCAGTGATGATGTGAAGGTACAAATAGAGCATAAAAAGCTAACATGGACACCTTCACTTGGGCTTTACACATATCCAGTGTCTAGCACTGAGGAAGCAGTGCCAGGAGCAAACCCAAGGACACAATGCTACAAGGAGACTGTAACGTGGGAATGTAGGATCTTGGAAAGTACTGATAAGTGGATGGCAGGACCCCAAGTGCAGAGGGAACATTGGTGATCCCAGAGGTGGACTGAATGGGATGCAGAGCAAGGAGTTGATGAGGAGAGGAGAGACACTGAACCCACTCCTGCTGTTCAGCTTGTAGGCATGTTGTTACTTCTCTGAGCTGTGTTCTAACACAGCAATTAAAAATATTAAAATATTTTAACTGAACTTGAAGGTTGCAAGCACTTATCTCTGAATTTTATGCCACTCATCATATGTTTAAAATTGTGTGCTTAAGCACTTTCTGGATGGGAATGTTAACAGATAGGCAGCAGGAAATATCAGACTAATAAATATGCTGTAGGGTCTTATCAGCTTCCTATAGCAAAATAATTAGCAATGCCTTACAGCCTTGAAAACTATCTCTCTCAATAGTCTAGAGTATATTGTTCTTCTGATTAAGAAACCACAAGATGGATTTCTTTCCAAACATCCAACGCCTAAATAATTTTCTTAATCAAAATGAATGAGTAGGAAGCACATATTTTACCATTGTTGCTATGATACTGTGAATTATTGCATTTTTTACTCAACTGCTCTTGTGGTTTTGTACAGTTCTAGGAAATACATGAAGAAATCATTCTGGAGAAGGGTTTAATGTGATACTGTAGAAGTTTGGATTCATCTGTGTACCAGATGCTGAGTCATACAGAGGGAGAAGGATGATTTGGAGGTAATGGATTATAGATAGTGTTTGTAGGTTTCAGTATTTATTCATATTAAATATCAATGATTTAAATCAACAGTGTTTCTTGCTTGTCCAAGATTGCAGTCAGTTACAATTTCTGGTCAATGTGGGAGAGCGTCTGTCCCTGGCTCAGCACCAGCATCAGCTGGTCTTAGGGCAAGGGGGAAGTAGACTAAAAAGCCAGCCAGTGTGTGTAGGGGGAAAAGATGTGTTGTGAATAAGGGAAAAAATGGACAATTTTTAAACATTTATAGATTCAGTCCTGCCCAGTCTCTTCACAGAGCACAACTACCTGCTACAAAAGCCAGCACAGATCAACAGCAGAACTGTGCAGGGAAAAGTGCAACTGTACAGCTTCAACAAATCCAGTAGATGTGCATGTCAAAGCACAGAGCTCTGGGCTTTCCCAGGTGCTTCTGGGGATCTGAGTTTGGTTTTTGCCACCGCACTACAGCCAGCAGTCCTCAGGGAAGCAGCTGCTGCAAGAAGAGATGAAGAGTTTCGCTCCATATCCAGTTAGTGTAGGATTCAAGCCATGTTGCTAGTCTGGCTGGGTTCCTCTCTCACACACACTTATGCACACAAACAAAATGATGATGACAGCAATACACAAGACAGGACGTGCAGCTGTCATGAGTTTCTTGGCTCACATGACGAAGATGAGGAATGGCCTAGAGAATTGAGGGGGTAATGGCAAATCCCTCATAAAAAACCCCCAGAGTAGACAGAAATACAAAAACCAGGAGGCCTTTTAAGGCTTGAGAAAGTGGAGGGAAAAGCAAATGGTGTAGAGGAGGAGGAGGTGGAAAAAATAAAGAAAAAACAAGAGAAAAGACGGAGTTATTGATGCTGCAGGATCACAGACCTGATGGTTGTGTGCTAATTGTGATTGGTGTATAATAAGCATCAAACTTCAGCCTCGGCTGCATTCAGATAAACTGAGAACATGTTCCATAGCACTTGCTAGGAATGTTGTTTTCCTACCAAGACATCTAGTGATAGATGGGAAATAGGCTAGTGGTCTTTGTGTCTGTCTTCTAACATAAGCGAGCTGCCACAAAATCAGAAGTCATGAAGTTCTGAAGTGATCTGCTCAAGCTCCATTTTAATTTCTGCTGGAGAGCTGTGAAACCAAGCCCTCAGACTGATAAAGGTGGGAGCAAAAGTGGGTGAGGCCACTAGCAGTGGACAGCTGGAGGGATTGGATGGAGAAAATCACTGACTGCTGCTCTTTGCACATGCAAAGAGAATAATTTACAACCAGAAGGTGTTGCAGTGACTTCTAGAATATGTGTATGACAAAAAGAATGTTTAAAATCAGAAGCATTTCTTGTTTGAGAACAAAGCAGCAATGTAAGTTCAGAGATGCCTCTGAGGACCACATGAAGTTTCCCTTGCTGTGCTTCCATTTGCAACACACTTGCAGGGAAAAAGAGGACTGCGGGAGCTGTAGTCACTCACTATTGCTGTACAGGGTTGCCAAAGCTGTGTTGATGAAGGAAGAAAGATCTAGGAGAAGAGAGCAGTGAAAGAAAGTCTGTCTTGAGCAAGAGGATGAAGAGGGTGCTGACTTGGAGGGAGTCCCACAGGTCCTTGAATTGAGGGTAGACCCACCTGGTCCTTGTCTCGGGTTGAGCCTGAAGGCCAGTCAGCTGCTGGAGGATGCTGGGTTCCCCGGGCAGCTTGACAGCCGAGAGGTGCCTCAGAGACCAGGAAAGTGGGACCGCAGGACAGAGAGGTCAGTGCCAAGCACATGCTTCTCAATGTGCCTCTGTTTCTCTCTTGTATGTTTTCAATCTGTCAGCTGCAAACTTAATTAACCCTTCACTGTCCTAGACTACTTTTTGTCTCTAAGCTTGTCTAAGCATGTGCATGAGCCCAGATCAGTCCAAGGCTTGCTGCTCCTCTGGAAGTAGTGAATCCAGGCAGCATGTAAGGCAGTGTGTGCCGACTGCACACCCTTTGGGTGCCTGCAATCAGGGATACATTAGAAAATGGCCATGGCATGGTTACAGCCATTAGAGCACACCAGGGTTAACCCACCTGAAGAAGTCAGCCTGAGGTTAGTACCATCAGTGAAAATTCACAGACAGAAATTCCTCAGGTTTAATCACCTGCCTATCTTGGGCTAGGGATAAGCTGAGAGGAGATAGCTCATTATGCCTTTTTATCCCCAAATGTCTCACCTAACAGAGACAGCTTCACAGGCTAAAGCAGATGCCACTGTTATTAGGAAAAAAATAGGGAGATGTTGAAAGGGGACCTGACTCCAGCCTGGTACTTCAAGATCGGTTTTGACAAGTGAAATGTATGCAAATATGTCCTCTACAAGATGAGCCACTTCTGTGCCTGCCTTTTGCATTAGTTTAATAATTGCAGATCCTAATCTGTACTGAAATGCACCTGTCTTCCTGACATCCTCCCTTCCTTTTCTGAGTTCTTAGTCCCAGATGCCAAGTTATTTTGGTTGCTTATCTGGCAGGTAGGTATGAAATGCAGTGTTAGTTCAAGGACATGTATTAATAAAATAAACATATCACAAAAGACACCACCTGGTCAATATGCTTAACATTTTATGTAAAAGATAAACCCAGAAGGAGCTGATGAAGCAATACCAGTTGTTATGTTTATGGAGCAGTTACACGTTACTGAGCAACTCGGATGAACAGGATTCATCCTTGGTCACTCCTCCCTTGCTGTTAGATCACTCCAGGGAAGTGTGTTTTATTCATCTACCCATGGAACCTGGCTATTAATAGGGGTCTAAAGTGCACCAAATTGGCCATTGGCAGTCACATTAAGATGCATAGTGAATATTACTCATTTTATAGTTTGTGTGTAACTTGAGTCTTTTGGATTTCCCTTGAAAGTCTTAACTTAGTTACATATCATCACTTTAAGCAGAGGTGATGAATTTCAGGGGAGTTCTGCCCAAGGGGAATTATTACACAATTACCAAAGCTTTTTAACCTTTTTCTATCACCCAGTACTGGCCACTCTGTGCAGACAGGATTTTGGTTGATGGGGACTATTGACATGGCAATGCAAAGAAGACTTTTCTTGGAGTTTTGTCTTGAATAAGAAAGTAGTAGTAGTATTAAGCAGAGTTAGTAGAGAAACAAAGCCAGGAGTTCTACTTTTTGTCTTGAAGGAGCTGTGATTTAATTTTTGTTGGGATGTAGCATGGGAAATTAATGAAGAAATCATAGAGAGCAAGAACTAAACAAGGCTGGAGCAGAGAGGCATTGGACAAATTATCTTTCCTGTTTTCTGGTGAGTGTAAAGAAGAAGAACCTGCTTTATGCTTCATAGCAATATTATGATCAATATTACTGCTGTTATAATCATATATATGATGTGTGGAACACACAGAAAGATAAGAGGTTTCCTGTAGTAATAGGTATGTTGCCAAGCTAGAAAATTTATAGAGATCAAGAAAAATTTTGTGTCTTACTACCTGTCCTTTTGATCACATTAGTACCTAGTACTAAAATAAATCATGGCTCTGCTGCACAAAGTGCTGTGCCAACATACCACAGCAGCAGACCTTCAGCAAAATTGTCATGGAGCCATGATTTTCAATGGAAAATCAATTTAATGCCTCTCTTCCAGCTCTGTTACTTTTTTCCTGGGTCAAACTTTTCAAATAACTTGAAAGAATGGTTTAGTGGGATGTGGGGACAGGTGTCATGATATCTCATGGATGTTTTTTACTGTGACAAAAACAAGTCATACAGTTAATCTCAGTAGGAAATATAATTTCTCCTTAGGTTTTGAGGGAGTTGAGAGATTTGGGGATGTTTTGGGGAAGGTAGGCTGGCGGCTGATAGTGATTTTGCTATAGTAAAAGAGCAAGATTGTGTGCATGTGAATGAGATCACCATCTCAGATCATGCTGGGTGCACTGACCATCAGTGGAATTAATTTTGACCAAACAGCACTGGGAAAGGAGGAGGGAAGGCCAGTGTATGAAATAAAAGAACTGGAGGTACAGACTACAAGAAGTTCCGCCTCATGAGGAAAAACTTCTTCACTGTGAGAGTGACAGAGCCTGGAACAGGCTGCCCAGAGAGGTTGTGGAGTCTCCGCTAGAGACATTCAAGACCAGCCTGGATCTGTTCCTGTGTGACATGCCCTAGGTGTTCCTGCTAGAAGTCCATTCCAACCCCTACCATTCTATGATTCTGTGACTAGGTACATGCAATCAAGCCCTTCATATGGCATTTCCTGTCACTTAAAGAAGCAGAAAGCTCTTCCTTATGGATGTTGAGAGATTTATGAAAGGGAGTGACTTGGAAACAGAGGAGAAACTTGCAAAACATGAAGTTTTGATGAATTATTGGGTAATATAGTCACATCTCTTGCTTTCCCAAAGTACTTCATGGCATATGGTGAAGAATGGCATACTGCTAATTTTTTTTTTCTGTTGGAATCTGGTCTCTGTTAATTATGTAAAGAAAATTTGCAAGGATCCTAGTAACATGGACAATATTCAGACTTGCGATTAAAGCAGTGTACAGACAAAAGAGGAGGGATACCTCCTTCCTGATTTTAAATTATGTTTCTGTGTATCATATTCTCCTGGACATGGGTAATGCAGAAAATGCAGCCTTCATTTCCGTTGGACAGCAGAAAAATAGCACAAAGGGAATCTAGAGATTAATCTACAGAAGAAACAAAGGACTGCAGATACAAATTCTGTAAAATTCAGAATTACATAGATCTGAATTTGATTTCACTTATGACATTTAATTTATGCCTTGTATTCTATTCTATTGTATTTTCAAAACAATATTTTAGGTTCAGAAGGTGAGAAGTATATTGATTCTAAACAAAAATGTTCATGCAAGTAAAAAATTTAAAATGGTAAGCTCATTAATATTCTTGGTTATTTACATTAGCATCAAGGAAGGGTAAAAAGATTTCTTGAGGGTTTCCCTTTGAATAACCTGAACCTCTCAACTTATTGTGGCATATGGATGAACTTGAGAATGTTTTCTTCAACAGAGAGTAGTAAGCACTGGATCACTTTGCCAGGCAGCTCTCTGACAACATGGGGGATTCTCAGCAGAGGGAGGAGCAGGGAGGAAAGACTAAAGAGAGAATACTGATGAAAGAAAAATCCATGAAAAAGTGTAAGAGGTCTGTTTTGATAAGGATTCTGATCTTGCTGGTCCTTCTCACATTGGAAGGAACAGAAGTCCTGGACAATTTTCTGTCTTTTATTTCAGACTGCTGAGGTGCTGTCCCTGCAGCTACTAGCAAATACCCAGTGCACTGAAACATAGGCCACCCCTTGTTATCAAGCTGGTAATGGAGAAGAAATCTGCATGGGGAACTTCATGGGAGGCAGCCAGTCAGATCTGGTTTACATTTGTCTAGAGCGAGAATTTCCTTTGCTACTTATTGGCGTCTGCATAACATGAGCAAGATGAGGGAGAAAGGCTGTCTGCAATGAATCAGACTCACTCTGGACAGATAAAACAGAAAGGCAGCAGCAGGGACTTCAGCACTGAAATCTGGAAAACAAAATAATAATAAAATAGGGATTAAAGTGATAATTTTTGTTTGACAGACTTTGTTTGTAAAGCTACAGTCATCTTAATGGGGAAACTGAATTTCCTGGATAGCATATACATGCTGCTCTGGAGTTACTTGATTAAATAACTGATGGGAAAAATACAACTGTATGTAGAATGATAAAGTACATGGACATTTGGCACCCCAATTTTTTTTGTGTGTGAATTACTCATCAGCATGAATACACATCAACATGAAGACCACAGTTAAGGACAAATCTTCCATAGCTTTCCACTTGCTTGCATCCCCACTTCTACAGCCTGAGCTGACCCCTGCCTAGACAGAGTGCTCTGCATCGTGGAAGAAGCAGAACTTTGGGGCATTGGAGATATCCTACAAGCCATATCAAAAGAAAAGGGCACCAGGGGTTTAATACAGAATAAGCTTCAACACAGCAGCAGACTTCATCAATCATTATGTTCTTGGCTCTCATTTTGTAAGCAGACCTTCAAAGTCAGCTCTGGTTTGTTCGACATAATTACTACAATAGTACTCATCAGCTTGTTAATGTAGAAAAATCAGGTATTTGGCATTCATATCAATACATACATAAATATTCCTTATCTTTGCAGAGGGCTTGTTAGTGTAACAGAAATGGACTAAGGTTGTATGAATAATTTCAGCAGAGTGAGATTATTTAGATCTGCTCACCCTCAAACTCACATTATTTTTAAGGGCAGTATTTAAATTCTTAGGAAGCAGAGAAGACTGCACATATGAAAGGCTGCCTCACAGTGATCTGTAGTTTTATAGAAATTAACCCTTTGGAGGTTCTAACTTAGTTTATAGTTTCTTTACCTCCAGCTCAGTGGAGCATGAAAAAGATCCACTCCCTCTCCTAATCCTAATCCTAATCTCCTTGATCCCATGGGTCTTTTCCAACCTAGGTGATTCTTTGATTCTAAACCCATCCCAAATAGTTAGGTAAAAACTAGCTCAGAGCAGCACAGCACAGAATAGATTCACAGACCTGGAAGCTGAAAGATGTTGTATTGGTGCCCACATTAATAATCCAATCTCTTCAAAGAATTTAATGTATTAGTCAATGCTGATCATAGTTAAGTTTATAAAGCCATGGGGACTTATAACGGGTTCATAAATATCATTCCCTAAATCACTGTAAAAACTGTAATTAGTTAGCAAATTATTTTGCTTTTCTGTTTCAGGCCTCAGCCGCTAGACTCATGTAATGTGTTCTGTGCAATCATCACCAGGATTAAACTTGCAAAATGAGAGTTCATTTTCTCCAGAATATTTTCTATTTTGCCACAAAAGGTACGTCTTGTTTTGCATAAACATTCTGGAGGAGACACATACCATTGACATTTTTTATGCAAAGGAAAATCAGACAAGGAAGAAGTTAAATAATTTATTTTGGTTTCTGTTAGAGTAAGACTGAGAGGTGTAAACTGGTAGCTGTGACCTTGGAGGGCAATGTTCTGGGCACTCTGAAGTCCTGGAGCAGCAGAACAATAGGACCAAGCATGAGAGAACAGGCTGTCCCTTGGACAGCTTTGGAATATCTGTGTTCATAGGTTCCCCCACACCTGTAATATGCTATGTACACTAAAATATGCTCAAATGTCCCCATGTCTCAGATTGCAGGGTAATTTAGCTTCATAGTGCCTGGATTTCTTCTGTATGAATGATGGTCCTGCTTCAGAAAAATGATGTGAAATTGAATTCTCTTACAGTGGGAGGAGACATGCAGTTGTACCCTAACCCGAACAAATACAGTCACCTATGTATATCCCAATGAAACATGACTACAAAATATACTGAAGTAATGCACAAACCTGTGTCCAGAAACAATCAAAAGGCATGTTGTTGCTGTTGTTATTACTATTGTTGTTATTATTATTGTTATTACTATTATTGTTGTTATTATTGTTATGGCTATGGTTATTACCTAATGTGAATTTATTTTACCTAGGAATTTTGTCTGAATTGCTCAGTGAGTATTTTTGGACTGTCTCTGTGCCTGTGTATGTGTGTCCATCAGGTCAGGGCATGGAGAGAGAATTCCTGTTTGATAGTCTGCACATATGAAGAGATCAGAAACTTGGACAGTGGTGAACAAGAAATAAGGAGTCCAAGTAAACACTTCATTGCCTTTTGAAGTGTCCTTACTGAAAACTATCTGAGGACAACACAAATCTTGCTATTGTGTCAGGCGAGGATTTTATCAAAGAGCAGATTGTCACCATTATCCTATGAGTCAAAACATGGAGTGCTTAAGTGTTTTTAGTTCCCATTAGTTGAACATGTGATGAGATGATAGCTGACTCTTAAAGGGACTTGAAGGATTTTTTTGAGATCTTTGGGGCTGAAAACTTTTCCACTGTTTCCTTCTGATGTGGGCAGTTATGGGGCTCCATGGTGTGCCTTATTTCAATATTTGTCTAATACCCTTGTGTTTACTTTAAGTTTGCCAGGAAGAAGACTGAAGTAAAGGATATGGAGTCCTGTCCACTGTGTATGATCCTGAATGGGAGTCTGATTTATCATCATCCCGAGTTTGCATTGGTTTCATTGCATTTTCAATATGGAGCAAAGGTATTTTGGTATTCTTTTTTTTTAAATAAGTCCAATTCTATTTGTGTGAGGGGAAATTTTATGGATGTGTTATATTATCATTTGTATAACAACAGTCTGGTAGGAGTCTGAAGCTAATAACTAGGATTGTCAAAACATAGTGAGTAAAGGGTAGACACTGGGAAGGGAACAGATGCAGCCATAGTTGCCCGCTTTGCTCCTGTCCCTCTATCCCTTCCAATTATAAGGATCAAGGAAAAATCTTTCACATTTATTGCAATTTGATATAGGCTAAATTCACTTTAGCCCTAGATGCCCATCAGGTCATATAGCTTTTTCATCTCCACTGCAACAGGAAACTTTAATTTGATTTCCAAGGGACTCGAGTTTGGGTTTCTACTAAATTAAGTTGCTTTACTATCAGAGCCTCTCAAAACTGTTACTGAACTCTTCTGTCCTCCATTCAATTTCATGCTTCTAATTTCTGTGCTTATAATGAAAGGAATGTTTACTACCAAGCATCCAACTTGAATTGATCTGTCAAGTTGCTGAGAAATGTTAAGTTGCAAAATATTTGATATGAATGAAGTTTTCTCCATCAAAAAAGTCTTAGGTCAAAAGTGACAAGTCTTTGCTTTTGCTCTCCTTAAGTACTGGATGTTAGACATTAATAACTGAACTGGAAATCCAATTACATTATTATTAATCAGATGTATTTTTTTTCAACTTGGGGGAAAAAAGGCCAAGTAAAATATGAAAATCCTCTGGGAAACACTGCCAATTGAAGCAATTAAAAGAGGATATGGAATTCTTAATTCTTACACTTGGCTAGAAAGATGATTGACTGGGCTTGACTCTCCTGGGAGTTGGTGTGCTGGGCAGTTTTTTATTTGCTTCTTAAGATCAAATGCTTCTGTTTCCTTTATGAGGCATAATTAATTTTCTTTGCAGGAAACTTTTCTTATTATGATATGAGTAGCTGATCAAGTTTAAAGTGTTTGATCGGGTTAAGTGATGCCTATCGTTTAACTCCCACTCATGAAGAGAAGTACATATTCCTTCCACTTTCATTCTGCAGACAGAGTTTCTGACAGCTGAAGTGTAGCCAGTAAATTTCTTTTCCATTAGTTGCAAATTGTACAATAATATACTAAAGTAATTACACCATAAATCTTCTTGCCATGAAGTTAGGCTCTGTGGTACACACTCATAAAACAGTGCAGTAGCAAATAAAATCACTGCATCTGAATATATTAATCTTGCAGTAACTTTTCTGAGGGTGGCCTAAAATATTGACAAGAGTGAATGGGGAGGAACTGGGACAAATTCAGTGTTTCTTGGTTTTTATGAGAGATGCTATAGTTCTTCACTAATTAGGGCTACTTTGTAGCTGCACATGTGTCACAGGACAAGGATCATTGCAAACAATCTCCTTAGATGTGCATTGTGAACTAGAATAACACTTTTGTTGGATCATCTAGGATGTGGTGAATCTTAGCTGAAGATCTTAGTCCAAGACAGTCTGTGTTGAGGCAGCTGAGGAGTATATGTAATGTAGACGGAATAACTCCAGACTAAATCTACCAATACATGGCTCTAAAATGCTTTGAAGATCAGGGAATCACAATGAGAATATTTGCAGTAAAAGAAGTTGCTATGAATACATCTATTATTCTTAGGTCCCTAGAAAAGAACAGACAGGTACTGTAACTAAAGCACTCTCTCAGCATTTGAATGGCAAGAGTCTTCATTTAGCATTCACCACTGTATTTCAAACTGAGGCAATAAAATTATGGTTTGTAGTCAGTTTTGTTCTTAAAGCCAAGGGCTGCTCTCGAGACAAAGCTGCCTGTAAACCCTCCTGATACTCTCTGAATTGTACAATAGGAATGTTCCTTATTTTTTGGGAGAAGGTGGCAGTAGCAATTTCATACCATCCCACTTCTTTTTCTGTTTAGGCTAAAGACTGTAAAGGTCTCTCTTTCCAGAGAGACCATGGGTGATGCAGTCTCCCTTCAAGCTATGATAGGCGTTTGCACCCTGACAGGCATGGACCTTTCACAGGACAAGGAGAGTGTGCTTTAGACTTCTGTATTGACCCCAAGGAATGGGGTTGTGCAAGTGAACTTTAACTGTACAGCACCTGCTCTGCATTCCTTCTTCTCCACGTGGGATACCAGGTCCCCAGGAAGGCATCTATTGCTGAAGAGCTCTGGATCTGGATCTTCCATTGCCCAGCTGGATGCTCTAAGAACTGCAGGACAGATTTACAGGATCCCATGTCAAGTTCATTTTTTTTCTTTTTGCTGTCTCCCCAGAGCAATGTCAATGCTGCCATTCACTCCTCCTGCATAAGGGGTGGTATTTATAGTGGTTGAGTTATTTCCAGGACCATTTTTTTTTTGTGGTTTGATGGAACAGTTAGCAGGGTGGACTAACGGTAATGCTCAGATTGCTGGAGAAAACTGTGCAGGGTAGGAAAAAATTGTGCTAAAAAAGCCAACATTGTGGCTTCTGATTCCGCATAACACTGCAGCCATGGCAGAAAGTGCACAAATAACCTCCAGTGTGGGAGCATTTCAGGTGAATAGGTTTTGCTCTTCTGTGAATAATGTCCCTCATACAGGAAGCATCTTTGACTATGTCTTGAGCAACAGTAGTATAAAACGGGCCTTTGTCTTTGATTCATCTGGGAACTGGGCATGTATAGGAGTGCTGGAGATATACTTTCCCTGTACATCAAGGCCCAGGCAGTGCATTTGATTATATTTACTATATCTGTTGTGTTTTGCTGCACTCAAATATTCAGCTACAATTAGGTGGTTAGAGACTCGTCATTAATCCTCAGCTCTGAGCTGCCTATCAGTCTGTTCCCTCACATAGCTTATGGCATTATTCTGAACATTTTGCTTAGGAAATATCCCTGCCTTAGAGCTGTTGCTGGTGGCAGGATTTGTGTGTGCATCTCCTTTCAATATCTAAATAACTTCTATTCAATGTTCTTTAGAGCACTCATCTCTCAAATGAAATTATGTCTTTTGTCTGATTCAGAGATCTCTCAAAACCCCACTGAGCTGGTACCCTGATGTTTAACCCCTCAAAAATTGCTTTTTCTCCAATACCTGAGCACATTCCTTGCTGAACATTCTGGGGTTTTTTTCCTTCCATTAGGATTTCTCAGAATGTTCAGACTCATCTAAGTTATCTCCTTCTGCTTTCCTCCTTCCTAAAAAGGCTTACATTCTTGTTGCCCTTATATTTAAAACATTTTGAATTTTAATCTGCATTTATTTGCCTTCCTGCTTTTCAGCTCACTCTTTCATAAATAAGAATAACAGGGGTCATCTAATCGCACTTGTGATGGAGAAAGAACTTGTTAGAAAAACCCCTGTGGGGATGGCTGTCAGTGGGGAACCTCTGCTATTGAAGGAACTCTCTTCCAGGTCAGGACATTAAAGACAGCTCTTCATTCTCAATACTTTTAACTGATGAGACAGGTCAGTAAGTGGATGGACGACTTCTTGCCTGCATCTGTCTCTCTAGAAGCTTTAATCTTGTTTAGCCCTGGTCTAATATGGACACATAGTTCATTGGGGATATCTCCTACCAGGGAAGAAAAAAGCTGATGTTTATCTGTGTAGTTCACAGCCACCCTGAAGAAATCACCCTCTACAGGTTTATGGTGAATGTTCTATGTATATCTAATTATTCTCTGTCACAGATGACATTCCCATTGAAATTCCCAGGATGATTTCAGGTAGTTGTGAACTTGAGGATTGTTTTCAAGTACTAATAAGAATGGATTCATCTAAGATGGGAACTATAGCTCAATCCTCATGCTATACCATGCTGAAGATAACCATGAAAGACAATGGGGAAGTAACAGACAAAATCCAAGCAGTTAATTTACTTCTGTTCATGCATGAATCACAAACAAATCTCAGTTTTTCACTGAAATCCCATTCTTCTCCCTCTCTAGAATCAGCATATATCTTGCCTGCTAATAGAGCTCTCCAGTCACTGGAGAAGCTAAGGTCACTCTTCCACTGTGGATCTACCTCTCAGTTATACCCTCCCGTGGATGAAAAAACATTGAATGAAGATATAAAGCTATGCATTTTGTGGAGTTCAACATAAATGAGCATTAACTCCTCTGAATTTTTGTTTCCCTGGGACACATAACTGATAGGACAAGAGGAAATGACATCAAGATACGCCAGAGGAGGTTTAGCTTGGACATTAGGAAAAACTTCTATATGAAAAGGGTTATCAAAGACTGGAACAGGCTTCCCAGGGAAGTGGTTGAATCACCATCCTTGGATGTATTTATAAGGTTATCTAGATATGATACTGAAGGATATGATGTAGTAGTGGCACTGGCAGAGTTAGATAAAGAACTTAGAGGATCTTAAAGGTCTTTCCCAAACACAGAGATTCTGTGATTCCGTCTACAACATCTCTTAAGCTTCCTTGTGGTTCAAACTTTTTTTCTGTCTCCATTTAAACAAATGTAGGTTATGCTCTCGTTTGTTTATGTCAGATATAGGAGAGGTAGTAAACTGCGATGATTTTTAATGTTTTTCCTCTATTTTTTTTTAAATGAGGTATTGATTTTAATTGTCCCCTATATATTAAAGTTGCAAAATGTAAATTTTAAAAGCTCCAATCACTTGAACAAAACCCTGCCCCAACTCTTAACCAACAAAAAAAAAAGCGTGTGAACATCTGAAGTATAAGGAATAAGAGGAAAAAAGAAAAGAAAAAAAGAAAGAAACTTGTCAAGTAAATGCGTATGAATTTCCTATGATAACCGTTTGCAGTTACTTTGGCAATAGCCAGATTTATTGCAAGTGTTATAACTATACTATTGAAATTAAACAGTAGGAAGAGAACAACACAAAACTAGGCATTAATCTTTGTGTATCTAAATCTGTCATGAGAAGAAGAGAGTTTTGAGAAAGGATATGAGAATCCTATCTAAAGTTCCTGCTGTGCTTTACTTTCCACTACTTGATACCAAGATGGAAATCCAAGTAACTTGCTGCATATCTTGCCGTACTTTTATTTACATTTGGTATCAGGATGCAGCTGTAGTGACTCTTCTCAAGTAAAACAAAGTCATATTCGTCATTTCATACTTAAATAATCCTTGTGTTTTCAGTCTCCTGTAGTACAAATTCTACTAGACCATTAAGCTATCATCTTTGTTGGGTTTCTATGAAACTTCATTTTTTCTGCGGCTGATGAAATGAATGATGATGATGTACTTCTTACCAAAAGCATCTATCATTTAGACTCCCACACTTCCCTGAGCATTCAGTACTTTTAAAAGTCAACTTAACACCTTTATCACTTCAATTAATGAAGACTGACAATAGTGTTTAAATGGAGTCTGAAGGGTACCTTCATGTATGTGTCACTTGGGTTAAAATCTGAACTGCTCAGTTTCCACCAGAATTCAGGATTTATGGTAATTTAGCTCAATTCTATGCAATTGTGAAAGACCAGATAAAAGTTTTTCTATTAGCTCCTAGAAAAGATGGCTAATAGGCAAGGAAGCTGGGAAATTTTGTTTATGAAATTGTGTTTTCTCTGCTTTGCTCTTTTCCTGAGAACTGCAGAGCTATTAAGCACAAGAATCAGTTTGTTTTCTAGTTCCATGGTGGAATTCACCTAATTGAATGAGTACTAAACAAATTTACATTGGCCATTTTAAAAAAAATTACTAAGGTATCAGCTGACGTCTTGCTGGGGGAAACATATTTTGTAATACCCAGGTGATTACCAAAGCAGGGAAAATGCATGGGAAAACAAACAAACAAACAAACAAAAACCCCGCAACAAAAACATTGCCTGGGAAAGGTGGAACTGGCCATCATTGGCAGAGGTTTTTCCACTGTTGATTCAGAGTCTCAGCCCCAAACAGTTGCCAGCCTCATCAGAAGTTTTCAGAGGGCTATTCCACTTCCAGTGTGTTGTTTTACCCTCTTGATGTCATACTTAAGGTCTCCTGGTGGTTCCTACAGGGAGGGATAATACAGGGACCTTCCAGTGGTAGGTGGAACTTTGGCAAGGGTTGAGAGGAATGAAGTTGATTCATGCCAACAGACTCTAATAATTAATGTCATTAAGAAGTAGAATAAGCCTATTCAGCCTGTATTGTGCCTTAATCCAAAAGGCATATCACCCACTCTTCACATAAATCAGCGTGTCAGGACATTTCACAGACTGGGTGCTTGTGGCAAGCACCAAACATCACTCAGGAAGTGTAGAGGGAGATGCTGTTTTTCCAGAAGAGGCTTCCCTAGTATTTTTGATTGACTCTTGGCAATGACAATCTTAGCCACTAAAAGGAATCACAGAATCCCAGGAAAACACAGACCAGTCACATTAAAAACAAAAGAGAGAGAGAGAAAATAAAAAGGGTTGAAGCCTGTGGCTGAGAGACATTCAGTGCAGGAGACCATTTGGCAGGCTTAGCAGAAGACCATCACAGGTAAGACTGGGAATTCATGCTAATGGAAATATCAATTTGCATGGTTAAATTAAAAATCTTACAGCTTCTTGGTTCAGTATAGTTTGTACAGTCTCATTCTGTATGTGTGTGTTTGTGTGTGTATGTTTTATACTTCTGAGTATATTAGCCAATTTCAGCTAAATCAGATGAAGGGGTCCAGGACAGTAGGCCATGGAATAATTCAATTCCCACTAGGTTTTTGAAACATAGCAAATAAAGATTGTGCCAAAGTGAAAACTAAGCACTCTGAGAAATTGTATTTGTTCCTTGGTTGTACATCACTTACAGGATATTCTCAAAAGAAATGAGGAGACCACAGGAAATGCTTTTAAGCTGATATGCTGGAGGCTTAGAGCCATTTTAGCTTTCTGTTATGGCTGAAAGTCACTTTAGAGTGCTTTGATGGTGTACTTGTGAGATGACTTTAATCCCAGTTTTTCTACATTGCCTACATTCTGCCTTGTAAAATATCACAAACGTGGAGTAAAGCAGGAGAGTGGTCTCCAATGGAGATATATCTATAGCATCAGAAACTGAGTACAGATGCGCAACACTATGCAACATTAAAATGAAATGGAGCACAACCTAAATGGGGTGAGTCATATCCTCAGTCCTTAAATTGCAGTCAGGGAGATGTGTTGGTCAACGAGCGGCTCGAGTCTTTCTGCAATCATCATTATTTGTTTAGCTTGTGCATGTAGGAGCTCAGTCATGGTTGATGATCCCACCAGTATGCACTGCGCAGATGTGAAAAAAAAACAGATTCCACCTCATGGAGGCAAGTATATCCTGCTGTATTTTTGTTTTCATTGTACATGTCACTCTTTCTTCATTTTTACTGCCTTCAGGGAAAAAAGGAAAATATTAAATGTCTCATCTTGAGCAAAAGAGAACAATTCTGAGAGTTTTTCACCTCAGTACAAGCCTTCAGAGTTGGTTGTTGTTAAATAGTATCAGATATCTCAGGATTTGGAGAAAGACACTGAGAGATTTCAACTGCTGATTGAAAATTTAACCGAGAACTCTTTCTCTAGCATGGGCGGATTGCAGAGGAGCCATGGGGTTAAAAGCAAGCCAACAAGTGAAGCTGGGGAGGCTCATGTGGTCTTCCTATAGCTATGGAGCAGGAACAGGGGAAATCCTGCATGTAAACTTTCCACTGATGTTCCCAGTGGCTATGAAACTCCGGTCTCTAGGAATCAAAAAGCAAACCATGTGCTGAAATTGCCAAAAACCCTGGAATAATTGTTGTATGCTGGCAGCTTCCCATATTGAATACTTTTTTTCTACAGAAAGTGCTTTAGGAAAGTTGTGGCATGTGACTAGGGGTTAGTTTGACCCTCTAACAGAACTGCTGACTCAGACTGTCCGAGGGAGGCAAGGCATATAGAGAGCAGCAAGACTTGAAGGACCAAAATTTGCTACTTCTTCCCACTTGATGACACAAGAAGTTGTGATTGAGAAAAGTTGCGGCATGCTGGAAGGAGCTTTTTTTCTTTTTCTAGACCTCCCTCATTAGCTCAGTTGTTGTCTGCCAAGACCTGGAATGCTGCTGCTGAAAATATCAAGGCATTTCTCATGTTTTCAGTATAAGAAACCACAAGTGATGACAAATCTAGCCATCAGCCAGTCTTCTATCATTATGCAGCATTATGAAAATCATCTCTCCACTTTGACAGGCCAATGGAGTCATTGATTGTACTGTTCTCTGGCTGTTGGCGCCAGACTTATGATCCTTTAAACCACATAAAGATTATCTTGGTTTCCTGTCAACTGTGTAATTTGTCTTTTGCCATTCACTGCAGGAACACATTTGGGACTACCTGGTTTTCTACCTTCAACTTTCCTATCAGGCTTACTTGCTTGTGGGAACTCAAGACACCTTTTTTTTTTTCAGTGGTGAACAGCAAGAGTTCAAATGCCTGAGATGAAACATGAAGATGTCCTTAAAAATGCTTCAATTGCTGTAACCTGTGCTGCATTGCAGAGACGCCAAAATCCCTAACCACCTCTATTTCCTGGTTGTGTGCACTGTGTTTAATACCATGTAAGGGCAGGAAATGTCAAGGTATTAAGGCAAGAGGGAAAAAAAATATAATATCAGAGAGTCAGGGAGATAAGCAACCTGAGAGGGGATGAGGTCTGATTTTATTTAAAGAAACAAACTGTTGAATATTTTAGGCCCTGTTTTGAGTTTGCAAAAAACATTTGCAAAAAGGATAAGAACACTTAACTATGAAACTTTTGTGCAGCCCTTCTCAATACCTTGGGCTATGATCTTTGTGTGCAATGGGGCATTTTTAAACATACTGCCACCATACCGAGCCACCTGGACCCCTCATCAGACTACAGTCACCAGCCAGCAAGAGAAGATTATTGTGGCATAAATGGGCTGCAGTCAAGGAGCCTGAATGGAGCAGAAAAAGGAGCTAAGGAATATATAAGGTTTTTACATCGCTTAATACTTAATGTATTCACATTAATGTTTTCACACCTAGTACATGAGAAAGTTATAAAGATGTGTACTTTGGAAGGCACTTTTGCACTGTTGTGATGCTGTCCTAAGCAAGTGTCATTTTCTGTTGGTCAATATCAGCCCCTGCTATGAAGTATGCCTCAGAGACAGGAATTCTCAAGGCTTCTGGTGATGCATGAACAATAGTCCTTCAGCAGAGGTGGCCGCAACAATGCTCAGAGCAATCTCAGCTCATCAGGGACACACTGTTCTCCAGAGGCCATTCTGCCTTGCTTGGAGCAGGTAGTGGGGAGACAACTGGGCTTTCTGCTGCTTTCTGCTGCTCCTTTGTCTAGACTGCCTCACGGGATCAGCAGCTGATACTTCCCAAGATTAACATTTATTCAGTATTAAGAACCTCAGAGACTTCATGCAGTGATTTCATCTTGCATTTTCTGGCATAATATTACAAGTAAAAATAACTAAAATATGTTTTGCATGTAAAATGCAATGGCAGATCTGTGGCAATATCATGGGGTGAAACTCTGAGTCTTCATACAGCATTATTTGTAAAAACACAATGATTGTTGGAATCACCTTGCAACAGTAACACAACTGTTTGTTCAGGTCCACTTTATGTCCACTGGACTTGACCTCTTTTCTCTTTTGGAGTTAACTCCTTTCAGCTTTAAAAAACCTTCTGGCAACTTTCTTTTGCGTTGTGGTTAAGCAGATTTGTTTACTGCCAGAGTGCAATAAAATTAAGGAAGTCAATAGCAAATAAGGACAACTGTTTATCTTATTTGAGGTCTACAAAGCAACTAAAATGGAAATTGACTTTAAATGGACACAAAATACAGTTTGTGTGGTAAAACTCCTTGTGAATCCCAAATCAACCTGGTGTCTCTTCCTAGTTGGAATAGCAAGAGCTTAGATTTCATTGGGTTATGTTGCATAGTATACCAGATATAGACTTGTGTAACCCAGTTCAGAGAATGGTCAAACACACTATGGAAAGCAGTTAAAAATGTGGTCAAATCCGAGGATTTAAAACTTATGCTTGAAGTCAAGCACATTACAAATTTTTTCTGGATTGGGAATTCCCCTTCATTTAGTTGCTGGGTGCTGAAAAAACTTGAATATCTTTCAGTGGCAGATAGTGAATAAGACAAATTTCTTGTATTAGTGCCTGAATCTACTAAGTCTGTGAGCACTCCCAGGAAACCCATCCAAGGATTTATTTGAGAATCAGCACATCATGAGACCCTCTGGGAGCCTTCCTTCAGTCCTTCATAGATTGTAAGGCTCCAGCCAGCTGGATGTAAGTCATTAGAGCTCCTTATTTTATCCATTAGTACACTCATTAATATTTCTTAGTAACTTGGGACAAAACATTTCTCATGTCAACCTTAGAAAAGTTTTCTCTCCCATCACATTTTGACCTAAAGACAGCTGTAAGGACCAAAACCTCACCACTGAGGGGAAGAATAACTTTTTATAAAATTTATATTTGCAGAATATGTCATTCAGGGAAAGCAGTAGAGGCATTTTTCTTTAGAGATTAAAATCTTCCATGAAGTTGTTGACTGTAGGGTTATTTAACTTTTGTCATTGGGCTCAGTGTTCCTGTTTGAAGCCTTTTGAACTACTAAAAGTAAAACAATGAGCTTTTCACAGCAGGTCTCAGAAAGGAAAACAAAGCTATACAAAGACAGACTTCTTCTGGGACCTTAAGAACTGGATAAACACGGTGATAAATTCTTCATATACTCTAGAGATGTGTACTGTTAGAAGACAGCCAACTTAAGCACAAATAATTGCTTTTGGGTAGAAAAACAGAATCACTGAACGGTTGTGGTGGGAAGGGACATCTAGGGACTTCTTGCCCACCCCCATTGCCTAAGCAGGGCCACCTAGAACCAGTTGCCCAGGACCATGTCCAGATGACTCTTTAATATCTGCAAGGTGGGATCCAAGTTTTCTTCTATTGCATATGTGTGTATTCATACACACTTTTTTAAAAATATGTTTACATATTATTATATATTACATATGTATACACTTTTATGAATATAGATTATATATGTGCATCTCTCTCTATAAATATATAAACTATCATTTACTTATGTATGACCATGTATTTTAACAGCAACATACTGGGTGCTCACCAGGTATTCGAGGATTTGCATTTACAGAGATGCTTTGTGAACTTGAGGGGAAAAAACCCTGAACTGTTTGATTACACCAAGATAAAAACCACTTCAGTGCTAAACACAGCAGGAGTGCTAATTCCTCTCTGAAAATGGTGACATTGTTACTGTTCTTAAAGCAAACAATAAGCAGTGGCTCCTTATCACTTACCATGCTGTAATTTAGCCTTGAGGTCAGAGGTTAAACATTTGCTTCTTGCTCTTGGCCATACATGAGAAAACTCATTAAGCAGATCTGTATTTTTTTTAATAAAGTTCCTTCATTCCTATGAGGAATTTTTGGGAGAAGAGCTCTAGGGGCAGCAAAAAGAGACTCGGAGCCCTGCAGGGTGTACACTGTGCTGCCAAAGTCAATATTCTCTTTTTGTACACAAAACAAGTACAAGAACTCAGCTTCTGCAGGTTTTTGTTCTAGCTTTTCATCTGGGAAGCAATGTTTTGGTTCTTGCCTGCACAGTAATGCTACTGGAATTTGACTTTCTCTTTGGTGCTTTCTACCAACTTGGTTATTTAGGGCATATCTCTGCTGATCAGAGTTTAATTATTTCTCCTCTCTCTGGTTCCCTTGTTGAGTTGACAGTCATTGAAAGCTCAGTAGCACTCTTCCTCAGTAAAGCCTAGAGAGTGCAGGACTAGCATAGGTTATTGTGTATCCACTGACCTGAGCCATCTAATCAAAGAAGACAGAGCAATATGGCCAGAGGGACTGAAGTGAGGATGGGAAGGAGGTGGCCCATGGAGACAGTCCAGGATGGAGACAGTGCTCTGAATCCCATGTATTCTGAGCTTTGATGCTTGAAGGGTTCTCTTGCGGCCCTGTTGCTGAAGGTGTTGGGGGGTTGCTAGACACCTTGCCAAACATGTGGAGGGTATCTGATACCTTCATCTGAGCAACTGATATCATTGATATTTTGTTTGCAGCCACACTTCCCCCTGTGCATAGCAGCACTGGGAATGGTGAGCAAAGCCTCTTCCAACTGAGGTCTCCTTTATTGCTGCACTCACCCACAGCCTTTCAGCCCTGGTACATTCTCACCAAGTGGGCTTGGTGAGAGCCCATGAGGCCAAAAGTGGCTGACAGAGAGGCTTCTGACAATGCTGCCAGGGCCCTTTCTGACATTCCAAGCCAAATTCCCCTGTGGTTTCAATGTGACTCTTGGTACAAGGAAAACTCAACCTCCTTGCACTCATACTCTTTCTCCAACATTGTATGCACCTTTCTCCCTCTGCTTCTGCTCAGAACTCCTTGTCCTACTGCAGCTTCTGCATAGCTGTGAACTTCAAAGACTTTGCTTAATTTGTGTTTGCACTTCTACGTACTGAACGAAGGTGTTAGGCAAAGGCAGGTTCTTTCGAAGTATTTGTGTATAAACATGAAAGTTACAACCTTCTTCTCCTTCCTCCTTTCATCTTTTCAGGCTCACAGATAAAATGCAGTTGGGTTTTTGAACTTTACAGAAAGTTTTATTAAAAGAGTGACTCAGACTCAGAAGTTCTTCTGCTGAGCATTTTTCTCTTTCTCCATTCCTTCTGGGTTTTTTTCTTCCTTTTTTCTACTGCTTCCCTTGCTACTTTCTCCCATTTAATCCTTTTTGGCACAAATTTCAGATGGTTTTGATGGACATCTTTATGCATTTTTGCTTTGTGGGATGTCAGGGCTGTGTGGGGGCCTCATTTGTTACAGTCTCCAAATCTGTCCACTGAACAGCCCCTGTGACCATTGAGATGAGCAAAAATTTCAGGAAAATGAATTGTTTTAGTATTATGTCCCCACTTTACCTTCAGACTGCCATGAGGAGAAGTACTAAGCACAGAAGCCTAAAATACCCAATTTTCAGACTTCCCCCCCATATTTTGGGAGGTATTCAAGCTCAACAAATATTTCAACAAAAAAGTGGGAACTGGAGCAGGAGTGGCAATGATCTGTCACAAAGTGATATGTCTTTGAATGCTGCCATGTCATCCAGCAACAAAGAAATTCTTCTCCCTCAGGTTCCCAGCACATTCCCAGTTTCCTTGTCTTCATCACTCTTCAGGTAGTTTGGTCTATTTACACCAAGTTACATTTCTTGTATTGATAACAACTTGAAAGTAGCATTGACATGTAAAATAGCACCAATAATTTCAACTGTTGATGGAGGCATGTCTAGGTTACAATGCCTGGGTGACTGTAATGAAGATAAAATCTTGTTAGCATTAAGGACTCCTGAGACTTTCTGTGCTTTACCCACTAGATCAAAGATAGAGAACAGCTGTAAATATGCATGTCAGTGACATATGATACTTATTTTGCTGAACCTTCCCTTAGTCCCAATTTTCTTTTAATCTTCTGACTGAAATCTGAGCAATAAACAGCCTAATTACAAATACTTCCTTTATCAGGCATCACGACTTCCATGGGTGAATCACTCCAGTGACTTTCAGGATGAGCCCCATATGCATATGGCTCCTCTTGGAAATTTGTGTTATTTGCTTGACTTGACTTTTCTGTCAGCTGGAATCTGATAATTTAACTGATAATAACTTGTACTACTGCATCTGTTTGTCTTCCAGTAATGTCCTGCTTTTGCTGGGACAGAATCGTAGGCCTGCAGGCCATTAGCAGTTTGGAGTCAGCCAGGGCAGCTGACCCAAACTGGCTACAGGTGTGTCCCATCCCATAAACAACACACATTATAAAGAGGGAACTTTGCTGGGGGGGAGGAGGTCTCTGGCTGGTGTCTACCGTTTCTGTTCCTCTTCTTGCCCCTGAGGACTGCTTTTCCATTTATTGTGATTGCTGTACATTTCCTGGGCTAAGTACAACTTTTTTTTTTTACTATATACAGGTATTAGTTTTGCTGTTTCATTAAATCTTTTCATTTCAATCTGTGAGACTTCTCATCCCCTTTTCTTGTTTCTCTCTTCTTTGTTGGGGAGGGGGTCACAGTGTGATAGAGTAACTACTATAGTTTAGCCCCAGATAGAAGCTAAATATAGACAGGTACTCTATGAAGTATTGTAAAAAATGTGCTGCTTCAAAAGTTATAAAGATTTTATTTCCTTGGGAGGTGCTTTCCCCCCCATGTTGAGAGCAGTAGCTACAATTTACTGTTTCTATGCCTGAAACAAAGCTTGCTAAACTCCATTATGATGACTTCATTAGCTCAATGTACAGTGCTTAGTGTGTGTCCAGAGACAAAAAAAGCCCATCCCAATACCCTGGAAAGTGATTAGCTCTTTCATGAAATTGTCAGTGTGACACTACTCTGACATCTCCACAGTTTCCTGGGATTAAGATACTGGCAGCACTGATTAGACTGGGCCAAGGATATAGGGCATAAGATGGAATTTGTAGCTTTTTCCTTTTGATGAGAATTTTAATGAGGATTTTCCTTCTTCAAATTCTATCCACTGCCTTAGCCTGAAAGTGCAATGCAAGCTTTCTTTGAGGTGCACAAATAGTTCCTTAAAATGATGGTCAGATAGTTGCAAGCATGAAATTATCATCCCCCAGGTGAGAAGTAACTCCTCTCCTTGCATACATTTGTGTAGACCATTTCCAGAAAAGGCTGTTTAGGATATTTTACTTTGTGTTGCAAGATGCTAAAAGCACAGTAGCTTTCAATTTCTTCAGTTCAGCTAAGGGTAGGTAAATTCTTTAAATATGTATTAATAAGAATATAAATTCATTATACAATAATATTGAAAATGGTTGTTGGTTGCTTGGGAGCAGTGACCCTACCTTTGCTAACCAGATATGGAAACCTTAGGAATCTGAGCTTGTTGCTGAAAGGAATGCTCTTCAGATGCTTTTTTCCTGTTCAGTTTTTTTTAATTCATCGTGTCACTCCTTGCTGAGTATCTTCCCTGTGGCCTCTGGGGTCAGTGCAAGGAGGACCTGTAGCCTGTAGGACAACATGCTGCTCCAGTGAAGAATTCCCCCTTCTTAGGAAGCCCACCTCCTTACCAGCCTCACTCGGCATCTGGACAGCAGCCACCTACATGTGGCACATTAAAGGATTAAACCTTGATGACAGTTTTTAAATGCTGCTATTAAATAGGGACTTCCATCTTGCAGAACACTTGAAAAGTAACATTTGTAAAACTGCTTCCTGAGCAGTATATTCCCTTTTCCATTATCTCATCTATTTGTATGCTATTAAGAATTCTTATTCCTCAGTCTCTGCTTGAGCAGTTCAACACTGATTCATGATCTCTGTTTTGTGCTGTCAAGATTTTACTTATATTTTTTTTTTAAAAAAGGTATCTCAATAATTAATTGCAGATAAATTATTGACAAAGCAGCAAGAGATGCAAAGGAAGAGTGCTCTGTATCTACGAGAAGCTTTTCAAACAGATATCTTTGCAATGTCACATATATACTTTTAATATTCAGTTATTAGAAATAATTCAATGCTTGTCTAGCATTTGAAGCTTCATGTGATATCACAAACTACTGCAAAAGAGTAGCATTTCCTCTTAAAGTATATTCACAACTAATAGCACATCCATTAAAAATATCTCCCAAGAGCGAAATATACAAGTGTATCCAGACTACAGTTCCATGAAGAAAGTCCTGCATATTTAGGAGGCACAGCTTTTCTATCAGAGAAACTAAGTTAAGAGCAGACATATAATTTTGCAATTTTCTGCTTGTTTGAAAATGCTTACAGAATTTGAGTGTATGACTATAACGGCTCTGGAGTTAATTGAAGAAAGTTATTGAAACTTCAATGCCTGCTAAAAGGATTTTTACCCAAAGTTTTCAGTATCTTTTCTGATCCAGGAAAAGGGTGGGTGCCAAGAGAACGGGGCTAGTCTCTTTTCAGTGGTGTCCAGTGATAGGATAAGGGGCAAGAGGCACAAACTAGAACACAGGAAGCTTCACCTAAACATAAAGAAAAACTTCTAAACTTTGAGAGTGTTGAAGCACTGGAACAGGCTGCCCAGAGAGGCTGTGGAGTCTCCCTCTCTGGAGATATTCAAAAGCTGCTTGGAGACAATCCTGTGCTGCTGGATCTAAGTGACAGGGGGGTTGGACTGGGTGATCCCCAGAGATTCCCTCCCAAACCCGACCATTCTGTGAAGACATTTACTGACCTTAGTATGTGCCTCTGCATCCCTCAACCTCAGTAAGGGTTTGGATGTCTGGTCTTAGCCCAAGGTAATATGAGTTAGGTGAACTCCCTTGTGAGTCACTGAATTAAGGAATGGTTCAGGATGGAAGGGACATCTGGAAATTGTCTAGCCCAACCGCCACCCCAAATCAGACCCAATTCCAAGGGCAGTTCAGGTTGGCTTAAGGATTTTGGCTGAGAGTAGAAAGCACACAGACTCACTGGTCCTGTGTTTCAGTGGTTAATGTCGTTCACAGTGAAGATGTTTTTTTTCTGTATGCCCTTCTGATTGTTGTCCCTCATTCTTTCCTTTTGCTCCTACAAGATGAGCCTGTCTCCTTTTTCATTGTCTCCTTCCAGATAGTAGAAGACAGCTATCAAATTCTTCCTTAAGCTTCTCACCTCCAGACTGAACATCCCCTGTGCTTTCAGCTCTCTGCATGCAGTGTGTGCTGCAGTCCCCGGCCACATGGGTGGCCTTTGGCTGGGCCCTCCCCCGGATGTCAGCAAGTTGTGTTACATCTTTTATGTGCCACATACATGCAGCTGCAAGCCTGGGCTTCTACTGTAGCACAAGTGACATATCCAGGTATGTCCGAGGTCTGAGCAATGTCTGAGTTTCTGATCCAGAAATATACTTTTATTTTCCAGATCTCTCTGTCTGTATCAATATTGTCTGTTCTCTGCTCTTTCATATTTCTGCAGAGCTGGCTTTGAAGGGCTAAGCATGGCAGGGAGAGTCTTCCTTTTTAATGTGACTGTAAAATATTTAAGAGTTTAGACTAGAGAAGTGATTTCAGGTCCTAGTTCAAGACTACATCTTTCCTCATGAAGACCCATCTTCAAAGAGCTGCTCCAAGGCTCAGGGATGCCAAAAAGTATATTTCCATTGACTTTTGTCCTCTTTGCTTTCTGTTCTAAAGAAAATACATTTTTTAACTAATCTATCAACTGCATTTAGCATAAAACATGGTCTAACTTCACATCTCAGCTACCTCAAGGAGACATGACTCCAAGGCTGAGCTTCTGTTTTCATGAAGAACAGAGTAAAAACCAGGCTCCTTGTTAGCAACACAAAAAGCTCCGTATGGGGAAATGAGCTGTCTTTGGAATGGCACAACTGATATTTTAGCCTCGGGATCCTTTTCTCTTCTAAAGGTCACAGCACAATTTTAAACCTAGAATATTGCAATGCATTTAAATATCTGAAATCGAGGGTAAACAAGATCTGCTAATGTAAAACAGAAATGAAGAAATCGCATCTACCTTCCTCATGCCAGAATTGACTCATCCAGGAATAACAATTCCAAGCAGTGGGAAAATAAAGTTGTCCTTTCAGTGTCATAATCTTGGATTTAAGACTTTCTTCCTCGCCGCAGATGTGGTAGCCTCTACAATGTGATGACTGTCTTAGTCCATGAGTGGAGAACAGTGGATGTTGTTTATCTTAATTTAGAAAGTGTCTTTCAACACTCTTCTCCATTAGATCCTCAGACAAATTGACGAAATATGGGGCCAGCAAGTGGAAACAGCGTGGGGTGAAACTGGCTGATTGTCTGGACTCAGAGGGGTGAGACCAGCAATACAAAGTCCAGCTGGAGGTCAGTGCTAGTAATGTTCTCTAGGGGTTGAAACTGAGTCCTATATTGACAATATTTTAACTAATTACCTAGATGATGGGACAAAGTGTACATGGCAGGAGTGGATACACTGAATCATAGAAGTAAGGGTTGGAAGGGTCCTCTAAAGATCGAGTGCAACCCCCCTGCCAAAGCAGGATCACCTAGGGCATGTCACTGAAGAATGTACTCAGGTGGGTTTTGAAGGTCTCCAGAGAACGAGACTTCACAACCTCTCTGGGCATCCTGTTTCAGTGCTCTGTCACCCTCACAGTAATGAAGTTTCTCTTCATGCTCAAGTTTATACCTGTTATTCCTTGTCCTATTACTGGGCATTACAGAAAAGAGATTGGCTCCTTCCATTTGACAGATACCTCTCAGATATTTAGAGAAATTAATAAGAGCCCTTCTCAGTCTTCTCATTTCAAGACTAAACAGCCCCAGTTCTCTCAGTTTTTCTTTATAGGGGAGATGCTTAAGTCCCTTAATCATCCTTGTAGCTCGCTGTTGGACTCTCCAGTATATCCTTCTCTCTCTTAAACTGGGGATCCCAAAACTGGGTACAGTATTCTAGATGTAATCTCACTAGCACAGAGTAGATGGGGAGGAGAACCTTCCTAGACCTGCTGAACTGGATAAGTGTGCTGCCATTCAGAGGGACTGAAAAAAAATGGGCCAACAGTTGTGTCATGAAGTCCAGTATAGGAAAAGTCAATGTCCTGCCCCCAGTGGGGAAAAACTGCATGCACCAGCACAGGGTGGGGAATGAATGGCTGGAAGTCGGTTCTGCAGAAAAGGCTATGGTGGTCCTGGTTCACACCAAGCTTAACATAAGCCAGCAATGCTATCTTGAGACAAATGGCACGCTGGGATGTATTAGAATGTGTGTTTCCAGCAGGCCAAGGGAGATGATCCTTCTCCTTTACTCAGCATTAATGAAACACATCTGGAGTGCTGGGCCCAGTTCTGGGCTCTCCAGTACAAGAACAAAATGGGCGTAACTGGATTGAGTCCAGCAAAGGGTCATGAAATGGATTAGGAGATGGGAGCACTTGTTATGTGATGCACCTCATGGGTCTGATGTTCAGCTCAGAGGAGAAAAGGATTTGGAGCAGATCTTATACATGTGTATAAACACCTGGTGGGAGGAGTAAAGCTGGAGCTAGACTCTTTTCAGTAATGCTCATTGACAGGATGAATCAAAGGACACATACATACAGAAAATTTTGTTTAAACATAAGAAAAATCACTTTTACTGTGAGGCCAGTTGAACACTGTCACAGGCTGCCCAGAGAGGCAAGAGAGGCTCTAGCCTTAGAGCTGTTCAAAACCCAGGCGGCCACAGCCCTGAGCAACCTGCTGCAGCTAACCCTTCTCTGAGTAGGAATTTGGATGATCTTCAGAGGTACATGCCCACCTCCCCATTCTGTGCTTTGATTTGAAAGGATTTTTGCAGGATATGTTGAATAAATCAGTATGTTATGTAGTGTCAAGTATCATCAAAGCCACTAGGAACTAATAAATCCTGAGTACTACATGGAGAGAAATTCAGAGCAAGACTTCACTGTAATTGAGAATGTGTTTATAACACAAAGTTATGATGGCATGATGCAAATTGTTCTTCACTAAAATGCAGGCTTTTTTACAAGTGTTTTTATCCTAGGAAAACCATCTTCATTAAAGTATTTGAACCTTCAGAACATGCCAGTCATTCTCTCTGTAAGATGGTAAACCCAGCAAATCACCCTTCTGACTCTTTCCTTACTAAAAATCAATGAAAATGAAGCTAGCTCAGTATGCATGTATTGACTTTTATTTCTGACACCGATTTAACTGTAAAGGCCTATTAAAATAGAGATCAAAGTAGCTACCAAGGAGTTCACTGAGCTTTGTAAAAGCGTATGGTACTTAGAACAACATGTTAGAAATGTAACTTGTGATGGAAGTGTAATGAGTGCTCATTGTGCTAAATCCTGCAGAAAAGAAAACACCTTGGACTTTGCCCGAAGAGAGAATAGGATGAAAGACAAAGTTTTATTGCACTTTTGCCAAATAGAAGGTGAATAATTGTTACACCAGAAGTTTGAATTGGTATTGACTATGAAAGCTGGATGTGTGTCCTAATCTGATATTTTCATCGTAAAACAGTCTTTGCTTGTGCTGTGCTGAGAGTGGGGTAAGCTATATTCCAAATTACCTCCGGACTGTGCACTTGAATTAAGGAACACAGAGGAATGAACACCACTGTGCTAGCAGCTGTGGAGTGGCACAAAGATGGATAGTGTCTGGGATGAGACAGGACTAAAAGAAGAAGCAATATGTTTTTTTCCATTGCAATGAGTCATGTAGAACAGGAATAAGCACATAAATTGAAGATTATTTTTTTTTCCTTTCACTTTCAACTGCCACAGAGAAACTATCTCAGCAGTCACATAATTAAAGTAACCTAAGCTTCTTTCATGCACAGGGACCAATTGTTTCTTTCTTGCAGAAGGAAATGCACATGTGTGCGCATGTGCACATACACTTAAAAATATCATATTTGACTTCCTGGGTTGTTTGACAATTTTCTTCAAAAATAGCTCTCATGACTGCAGGCTGGCAGAGCTGTTCCTGCTTTGATTTAAATGGGAAAACTCAATTAGAGTTTGAATCTGTTGCACTGAAATGGAATTGTGTCTTGCAGGCAGAGCTTGGTCACAGACATGGAGCAGTGTGAGCCAGAGGGGCTGGGAGAGGAGGTGGCTGTGCACGTGTGGAGGGCAGGTTGTAGGAGGCTCTGAGCAAGCTGGGACATGGATATTCCATGTGCTGTCACTCTGGAAAAGGGAACTTCATTGCTCTTCTCCAAACATGTTCAAAGAACTGCTGCTGCTTCTGGGCTTTTGCTCTCCAAACCCCTCCTTACCAGAGGAGCTCTGCTGTGTCTGAGTGTGGCAGGAACTGGGTACTGAGCTGCTCATGGGCACAGAGCAGTGACTCTGTTCATGAGGAAAATCTTGCTTTGCCTGTCTGGCTTTGAACAAATCTCCAACCTTCCCCAGGGTCTTTCCCTCAGATTTAAGGTTGTCACTTGCATTCCTATAGTTTAGAAATATTTGTGAGGTTTTTGGATGGGCTGGAGTTTAGGCATTAGCAAAATGTTTGTCTTTTTGGTGGCAGGTTCACCATAGGAGACCCTCCTGCTCCTTGTCCCTCTCAGTGTTCCATCACAGTACCATGTTTCTCTTTGCTGCCTCTCCTGCAGACTGTTTCCATCTGTGAGAGGAGAAAATACTGCTTCAGTACTGCTTTTGCTCCTGGGAGCCTTGAGCTGGTCTCTACATTTTTCTCATCATTATGCACTGATATATGTCTAGAAACCACCGACTCTCCCCTTGCCTTTCTTACCTGGGATCTCAGCCTGAGCCTTAGTTTACATTTACTCTGTAAATCATCTGTGTTAAACTGCTCCTCATAAATAGTGACTTCCAGCAATACTTTTTTTCATCTGTGGCTTGCATTTGTGTGCACGAGGAAGAAAACAGGTCTAATTTACATCACAGCAGCTGGCTTCTCTGGTCTGACACCTGGATACTTGGCCAATGGGGAATGTGTATCTATCTTTGCTCATCCCTGGCTGTGTTTGTCTTTACACTTGTGACCCTGCTGGCAGAGGGCAAACATAGCCCTTGACCTGACCCTTTGGGACCTGCTGGACACTCTTAGCAGGTGTTACGGATTTCGAAGGGGATGTACAAGTCCTGGCAGTGCAGCCGGCTCCAGTGACCCTCTTGAAAAAGCTGCACTGCAGCTTTTTCAAAGTGTGATCATAGAAGCAAATTGGGGAAATTACTTGTGCATGGGTAGGATGGGGCAGTGGGAAGTTGGGGCACATGCCTGCCCTGATCCCCTGCCATACTCCAAGTCTGCCTTTTAGTAACCTGGTTACGAATATCCAGCTGGAGATGTTTATATGAACTGTATTGCCCTTTGTCCAGGGGAGACAAACATTTTTACTGAATAACTGTTCTCCCTGGAGAGCCTGTTGCAGAAAAGGTGTTTAGGGATTCCTTTGTGTATGTTGTGTGCAGATGAAATGTGCAGGTGGAGATGGAGTTTTGACAGCCAGGCTGCAGCCACGCACTGAGGGGAGCCGTGGGTAAGGATTAGTGCCCTGCATTGACATGTGGTTACAGCCTGTCTGTCCTTGGAGCCAATGCAGGTTAATGCTTTAACGCTCCTCATTGCAGGCTCCTGCTGCTATTGCACACCTGGGTGGATGCATGTGTGTGGTCTGAATCCAGGCAGTGTTACATGTACTCAGGTTACTCTGTCACTGGCATGGTGCACGTGAAATGCCTATGCTGGGACAGACTAGGAGTGTCTGACAAACTGTCATAGCTACTATAAGAGCAGGAGGTAATCCAGGGATGTTTGGCTAGACCTGTATTTATTAGTTTTCCCCCATCCAGTAGGTTGGGTTTTTCTTTGGAATCAGTTTGCAAAGAAGAGAGTTTGGAAAAAATGCCATGTATGAATTGTGATTATCTTGTGGTTGGCAAAGGCAAGGGCAGTTGGCAAGGCAAGAACCATGGCTGTGCACTATAGGGGAATTTTCTGAGTAGGGCATTTATAACAAGGTTAGTAGGTGTCTTTTGCAAGAACAGGGAAAATCCCATCAGTGCCAAAGCTGTGGTGTTTAGCGAACAGCAGCTACCTGATGTTACTGGGGCTGAGTAGGGCCCTCAGTATATTGTCAGAGTTTGTCAGTAAGAAGGGGAGATTGCTCTCACTGGAACAAGTTCCACACATTTTTGAGACAGGCAGGGAAGTTTTCTGGAAAGGTCTGCTGAGAAAAATTAGCTGAGCCATGGTGGCAAAAGGATGAAGATGAAGAACTACTTTGTGGCTTAAGCTATGGTTCCTGCAGCAAAAGCAGTGACTGCAGCACCTGGGAGGTCCCTGCAGGGAGCACCTGCAGCTCCCAGTATGGGAGCTAGTAATGGAAATCAGGTCCAAGAAGGAACTGTTCCTGGTCATGCACTGCAGACCCTGGTCATGCACTGCAGACCCTAGTCATGCGGCCAATTCTGCTTGCAGCTGAAGTTTTAATGATCAGAAGTGAAAAAGCTAAAATGAAAACGAGAGCTTTTCCTGCTCTAAGGCTCTTTAGAAAGATGTAAATATGAGTCAAAAGAGAGGGCAAGTGCTTCCAACACGGCATGTCTGTAAAGCGCATCACCCCCCAGGGCAGGTCTGCTGTCTGCTCTGCTGTCCTATGCCAGGTTATTTCCCCAGCTAATGTTTCAGAGAGACATCCCAGCCCCCCAGACAAGATGTGTGACGATGTGGGGGCAGCTGGAGGCAGAGGAAAGGAGATTTCATTCTTGTACTGGGCACCAAGGAGAGGGGATGCCATAACCTGTGGTCAGCAGCACTGGCTGGTTCAGAAGGACCAGCTAAGGAAAAATCCATTGCTGAGTGGAGTGGCATGTGGTGTGCAGCCACAGAGCCCTCTTGTGTTGTCTGCTGGACTGCAGACAAGCCTGATGAACCGTCCTTTCCTTTCACAAGACCAAGAGAAGGTAAAAAATGAGTGCCTTGGGCTCCCCCCTTAAGTGTTTTCAGCTTGTGGATGTTTCTAGAAGACAAGAATGGGAATATGTAAATGATCCAGGTCCCCCTTCTCTGTAGGAGGAGAAGATATATTCTGCACAACTTCTAAAGAGCCATACACCATGAGAAGGAATTTACCTGTTGTTACCTGTTAATAATTGGTTGATTCTTCCAGACAATTGTATAACCTTTTGCAGAAACCCAAGCCCCAAGAACTGTTGTTTCAATTGTTTCAGCCAAAAGAAATCTATAAAAATAAGTTTTTTCTTGTAAAAAAAACCCATTTTTTTTTTCTTTTTCCATTTGTGAAAAAAAGCCCTTTTTTTTTTTTTTTTTTTTTTTTATTTTTAGGGGGAAAAACACCCTTTTCTTGAAACTTTTATGTTTTTTTTAGGCTTCTTTTTTTTA
>JANHFX010021515.1:0-22784 GCA_027560015.1 Chloroceryle amazona | reverse complement strand
GCAGGGTGCTCAGAGCCCCAGCCAACCTCACCTGGAATGGTTCCAGGGATGGGGCAGCCACCACCTCTCTGGGCAACCTGGGCCAGGGTCTCACCATCCTCAGCATAAAAAAATTTCTTCTTTCTATCCAGTCTCTTTCTGTTCAAAACAATCACCCCTTGCACTGTCAGAACCAGCCTTGATAAAAAGACTGTCCCCATATTTCCTATAGGCCCCCTTTAAGTGCTGAAAGGCCCCCAGAAGGTCTCCCTGGAGCCTTCTCCTCTGCAGGCTGACCCCCCAAGATCTCCCAGCCTGGGTCCCAGCAGAGGGAGGGTTCCAGCCCTCCCAGAATTGTTGGCTCTTCCAACCCAAATGATTCTATGATTATTGAAAAACCTTGTTCCCATCCTTCCCATTCTCCTCCTGTACCCTCCCTTTCCTCTGTGCACATCACTTATCCCCACCCTCTTGGGCAGCTGCAGCACAGAAATGATCTGCAGTAACACTGGGGAGGGAAAGATTGTCCAGGTCATGCTGTTTGGGCCTGAGGGAGGCAGAACTGCTTATCAAGTGACCTCTGCATTCAGAAAGTGTCCCCTGAGGAGAAGCAATGTTGAAGGCTCTACATGTGCACCATAAGGTGATGAGGGGATGAGCAACTGTGTGGATGGATCAATGCAAAAGCAAGCTGCATGGGCTCTGAAGGCTGTGTGCCAGTTTGGGCACAGCCTACAGGCTCCTAAGGTTTCTAGCAAATCTGGAGCTATGTGCTCTCCAAGTTCAGCATCCAGGATTGCCCAAAAGATTGTGGAAGAGATCAAATAAGGACTAATTATTCAAGGTTTCTTCCAGCATATCATCTGTGAAACACTGTATGGAGTTGTCATGTCATGGGTTCAGAGTGATCAAAAGTTCATGGCTCATTCTGTGTATAGTTAAGGTGTGGACCATCTCACAGGATGTCATGAATGCTAATTTGTTATCCTTCCTCTTCAGAGAAGATGATAGGGTTTTGGTAAATGAATTACCTAAGGACTGCTAAATAAATGGATGTACCATAGCTACAAGTAGCCGAAGACTTGGAGGGTCTTTGAAAAATACTTGATGTGCTGGCTCCAGTTCTTATATTCTTTCCAAAGCACCTTTGGCAGCTCTTAGAAGGCAGTGAGCTGAAAGGTCACTATTCTGCTTGTGTTCCTTGTGAACCTCTGAATGTAGTTTCAGTTCTCAGCATAAGAAGCAATCTACTGGAGAGCTGGAGGAAGGATGGGTAGCAACAGATCAGAGCTGCAGAAATCTCTTACTGAAACATTGAAATGTAACAATGTAGGGGAAGAGAATATGGTTAATAGAATATAGTTACTATAGGTGATATAATACAATACAAATTAATCTTGTCTGCCATTTCCTCCCTGAGTTCACATAGCAATTCAGTCTTTTCCATTGAGGTTGTTCAGATGGCTGTGAATTTCCTTTCTATCTGGAAGAGTGGAAGGGATCCCCCAGCTCCTTTGGCCAGGAACCTGCTTCCTCCCTTCCGTCCTCATTTTGCTTTGCTAGGTTACTTTATCCTATCTCTTGAAGTGCCCAATGAGGCAGGGAGGCCAGTTTCAAAAGCACCCAGGAGCTGTACAGCAAGCATCTGAAAATATCATCAGATGTTTTCACATGAATAACTTTGAAAAACTAGAACTATCCCACCACCAGCTATGATCCTTTCCCAGTCAGAGTGGAAAAAGGGTATTTGTGTGGGTCGGGATCCAACCCAAAGTTCTTTAGATGGCTGGGTGAGAGGGCCCTTGAAGAAGTACAATGTTGTTGCCTCCATCTCTCTGAGAACCAGTCTTCACCTCATTTACTATAAACAAACAAGCTAGGAGTGAGTTCTTGCTTTGATCTTTGGAAGTTTCAGATACTCCAAGGTCTGTGCCTAGCGGGAAATTAGTCAAACATCATGGGAAACTACAAAAGCAAGCTGTGAGCCTATCCAATCCTGAGCTGTTATCGAGGGTAGAGGCGAGTGAAGACACTATTTGAATAACCCTTGCTCAGGCACCACAGCTCAGACTTACGTTGCAAGGCAAATATTTACCTATGGCCTAAACAAAGTCAGCGTTTCAAAACTTTGTGCAAAATACTGCATAACCCTGAGCTCTTTCCTTGAACTTGTCTCAGAGAAGGAAAGATTTTGTGTCTAGTACCTATGCAGGCTGTTCTCAGGAGACAAGCAGGAAGAAAATGAAGCATCTGATCAGCTTCCTGGTTTTGTTCCTCATTTCTGGAGTAGAAAGCTTTGATCTTGTTATCGACGAAATCCCAGATGTGAGTATTTTAAGGCAGGTCTCCCTTCCCTGCTGAAGTCACTACTGAAGCTGCAGCTTGCTTCAGTGGGAGCAGAACTGGGTCACTGCTTAATAGCTCTGCATGTATCTCATGAGTTCTCTTCTACTTTTAGCTGTAAATGGGATTAATCTGATAATTGGTTTTCACCTGTCATTTGTAGTGTTGGGTTTTAAATATCATTAAAGTCAGGATACTATAATTCCAAGTTCTTTTCCAAGCAGGATTCTTATTTTTACCTCAGCATTGTCTTTTCTAGTCATATTAACCCTTAAGCTTTCAAGTGGGTATCTATGTCCAGACCTTCAGGATATTTTCTATCCTGTTTGCCTAGAATAAGCAGAAACAGAGAACCTCTTTTTCTCTGAGGATGGGGTCTCCTGTATGGGCTACCACAAACTACATGGACTCACGTTTTTATTGACAGGAATCCAAATATAAAGATCCTCTTGACTGTACATTCCTCAGCAGAGGGATGAGGTAATTTATAGAGGAGCTTCTAATTTCTTAGGACAATACAATGAAGAAATATCATTATGACTCTGACTCCAAAGCTGAATCCAAATTTAAACCCACAGGCTTAGGTGAGCTTAGGTTTGGGTGTCTACACCCATTTCCACATTGCTCTATAACAGCATTTCTGTGAAGCCAGCAGGGATGGTGTGAAACTTTCTTTTGCTTTGCAAGATTAATGAAAAGAATTAGAGAGTGGGGATATCTTATTTTCTTTTTTGCTTTGTTTTAGTTTGGTTTTGGTTTTGTTCTTCTTACAGCACTTTCTATGACACAGGAAGATTTTTATACTGAGTTTGTAATACCTAGAAAAAGATATCCCATATCTGTGGTACTTTCTAAGCATAAATGCTGTATCAGTTCAACATCAATGTACTTAAATCGTTCAAGTTAAATTTGTGCAAATCTTTGTGTGTGTGCTATCACAGAAGTGGGAGAGCAACTCATGTAAAGTTCTTTATTGCCATAAATTAAGCTTGTAATGAAATTTAGTGTTGCTGTGGCATAAGAACCACACTTCTAACTGAATCAGTACAGCTTTGCACTTCAAAAAGACCTGATGTTCCTTTGCTGTCAACGGGACAAATTTAGTTCTTAGGTATGTTAGCATAAAATCAGAGACAATTTCTACTGTTTTGAGCAGAAATTCTCTGAACTTGCTGCTTTAAGTGAGATCAGTATCTCAAATGTCGTTACCATGGCTAGACCCATCCTGATGATAATCTGCCTCTTGCTCTTTACAGTTGTTTTACTGGGTTAAATATTACTCCTTGTTTCAGAAGGAAAGGTTGTAAAATGACAGCAAAGGTCATGATCTTATAAGAGCTAGTTGGAGAGACTGAATGTGTGAAGATGCAGCATTTTGGTCTCAGATGGTTTGTTTGCTCCCTGCTTGCACCAAGGGGAGGTAAATTCCCTTTGGAGCTCTGTTAGAATGCTAATGAATAATAAATCAAGTGATAAATCAAACAGTAAGGCAGCAGCAACACCTTATTCTTTCCTCCTTTTTCTCCTCTAGGAAGTGCAAAACCTCATTGACCTAGAAATCGATGGATTTCCTTCAAGTTCCAAGACAAGAAGTGGCAGGTACCAGGTACTGTACTCAGAAATGCTTCAAAAAAGGGAAACGAGAATGCCTGGGAGCTCTCTGCAGATGGCTTGCTCTATGTCAAGAGCTGTGAGTGTGCAAGCAGGTCCTTCCATGCATTGACACCCCCATATCTCATCAGGATAAGAACTGCTACTGTCCTTCATGCAGCACCTAGCACAACAAGGCTTTGTTCCATGTCTGCACTCCTAAGGATCATAATATAGATGCTAAACAATGGAGACACTCATCTAACTTCATGTGTGGGAAAAATCTCAATGATACTGGTGAGGCTTTTCCATGAGAAAATGGGAAAGGACTTCAGACACTGGCTGTGTAGGATGAAATCTTCCAGTCCATTCATTCATATTTAACTCGGGTCAAAAGAGTGCAGCACAGTGTCACATGGGTAATGAGCTGGTGGAGACTGAGACTGGGGAAGAAAACTAGTTTCCAGCATTCTGATGGGTTGCAGATTATTATAGTCTGCCAGCTTCTGAAGCAGAACCATTTAAAACAGCATTATAGGAATATTCTTGTGTTTTACCCAGTAGTAAATAATGATAATAATCATAAATTCAGTTGTTTGAGGGTATTAACTTTTATTACACTGCATGAAAGAAATAATAAAATCATAGTTTAGCTTGAAAAAGTCCTATAAGATCGTAGAGTCTGGCCATTAACACCACACTGCCAAGTCCACCACTTAACTGTATCCCTCAGCACCACATCTACACCACACGTACCTTCAGGGATGGGGACTCCACCACTTCCCTGGGCAGCCTGTCACAGGGATTGACAAATTTTTCAGTGAAGAAATTTTTCCTAAACCTCCCCTGGTATAGCTTGAGGCTGTTTCCTCTTGTCTAATCTACTTGTTACTTGAGAAAAGAGACCAATCCTTACCTGGCTCCAACATCACGTCGGGTAGTTGACAAGAGCAAGATGGTCTCCTCCAGGTTGAACAACCCCAGTTCCCTCAGCTACTTCTCACAAGATTTGTGCTCTGGAGCCTTCGCCAGCTTCTTTGTTGCCCTTCTCTGGACATGCTCCATCAACTAAATGTCTCTCTTGGAGTGAGAGCCCCAAAATTAAACCCAGGATTCAAAGTGTGTCCTCACCAGTACTAAATACAGGGAGACAATCCCTGCCCTAGTCCTGCTGGCCACACTTAGTGCTGACCATAGAATCATCACAGAATGGCTTAGGTTGGAGGGGACCTCAGAGATCATCTAATCCAAGTTCCCTGCCATGAGCAGGGATGCCTATAGAAGCCAGGATGCTGTTGGCCTTCTTGGCCACCTGTGCACACAGCTGGCTCATATTCAGCTGGGTGTCAACCAGCACTCCCAAGTCCTTTTCCACCAGGCAGCTTTCCAGCCTCTCTTCCTCCAGCCTGTAGTGTTGCAGGGGTTGTTGTGACCCAAGTGCAGGACCTGGTGCTTGCCCTTGTTGAACCTCAGAGATGAGCAGAGTAGATCTTTTCCTCCACGAAGCTCTGGTGCTCAAAGCTCAAGCCTTTCCTGAGCTTGTTCAGTACAGTGAAGACAAACAATCCCCTCAAATGAAGTTGGATTTCCCAGCATCTTTGAAGTTAAGCACCACAAACAAACATTCTTCTTTATCTTAAGGCTTTTTGAAAGGGGCTTCACAAAGAGTGTAAATGTAGCTTATTGATGCCTGAAGACCCCATTACACTGCCAGAAAAATGAAAGACTTCAGCATAAAGATGAACCAAGCCTTCTCACACTTGCTGGACTGGTACTTAGATAATTGAATCATGATCTAAGCAGAAATTTTCTCTAACTAGTCTTCTTCAGGACATCATTTCTTTCCAACACATCTGTATTTGTGCCATATGTATTATGTTGCCTCTGTTCCCCAACTTTCCAGGTACATAATGATACAGACATATGCATGTATTAATCTGAAACTGTACTGGTGGTTTTATCATACCAGTTATTCCTTATGTTCTCAGATATTATTTCCCATCCAGTAAGACAACAGAACTCCTCAGCAGACCCTGCTGATTAGTTCTAAACAGAAAGAATTGTTTCCTCGGTCCAGATCAGGTATTCTGGTGAAAAATACACTCTCCTGAGTAATTCCACAGATTTCCAGGTATGTGAGTGGTCCTTGTGACCACAGAAAGAGGGTGCCCCATGGGCTGGAATGCAGGTAGCCTTATGAACAGCTATCTGATGGTGCACTGCCATTATCCATGGTTTAGAGATAGATAACGGAGCTTGTGTCTGGACTGTGAGGAGGGATGTTCTGTAGCATGTCCCTCAGTTTTGGTCCTAATTTCTGGCTGTCCAGAGCCAGGTGGGATCACAGCTATTTCCTTACTGCTCTGCTTGTCTGGTTTCCCTCCCATGAGAACCATCACAGGAAGGAAATATGGAAGGAGAGAGAGGGTGGAATCTGTTGGCTGGAGGGGCATAAACACAACCAGAGACACCAGGATCCATCTGCAACACTGTGAAGGCAAAACTCTGCCAAGCTTTAGGTTTGAAATTGCTCTTCTTGCACCTCACGGTCGGGGTCATGATCCCCAAAAGGAGTTCAAAGAGGCTTCAGTGAAATTTCAGTGTGTTAAAAACTGCTTACAAAATTACTCACACAGAAGTTAAGTGAATCTATGAGGAAACAGCACCTGAAAGAACTGGGAGGACTTGATGGGTAGATCTCATCTTCTTTCTAGTTTCTCATGCTGGGTATCTGCTTTTCAATCTTTTTCATACCCCGACAGAAAAGTAAGTTCCTTTGAATGCAGTACAACATCTGTGAATCTGCTTTCCTTGTTTTACTAAGTCACACCTCAGAAGTAGCCTGTGGACTGCAACATGAAAGCAATGGTGAACTGGGCATCCCATAGAAGACATAAAAACTTCAGACTCTTGAAATGCATTATTAGCTCTTGTAATGCCTTCCTCCCTTAGATACCATGGCTTCTTCCTCCATGGACAGAGTCAGGGCCAGCAGCCCCGGATAAAAGTTAGCTGGAAGCATCTTCTTGACAGCGAATGCTCTCTGTGCAGTGATTTGAGCAAAGGTCATTATGAAGGGCTAAATATCCACAGCCTGCACAGACAGGATAAGACAGGTCTCAGTACCTGAAGATAGGCCCCAGCATCTCTCAAGACCAGATCCTCAAAACACTTCCTGAGGCACTTGTTGTCTCCACCCTAATTAACTATTTGCCACACATTAGCTACCACGCAAGATAGGGGCTCTACGCAGTGCAATCATCAGCAGATATGGATGTGGTTTAAATGCAAGGATCATCTATGAATCCTCATGACAAGTCTCATGTGCCACAGAAGTCCCTAAAAAGCCTGTGCTCTCCGTAACCAACCCAGCACTCAAGCCTGAAGGAAGTATAATTATCTACAGCTCTGTCCTCCTGACCTGTTGGAGTGACTGCCCTCTGTAACCTTTGAGATCCTAAGGGCATGGCTGGCCCACCCCATGTCTGATCTCTAACAGCAGCAGTGGCAACCACTACATGTGCAAGTGATAATCTCACCTCTCCATCAGCACTTCCCCCTTCTCCTCCACCCTCACAAAAACAAACAAGAAGGAAACCTGGGCATCTTGAAAGCTTTAAGCACCATTCTTAAAGTGAATGGGGAACCCTAAGCTCTCCTGAGAACCAGAAAAGTACCACAATGAAATAAAGCCTCTCTGTGCTAAGGTATTGATCTTCATCTTTTCAAAATTAGAATTGTTTCAGTTGAGGTGGGTTTAGTTTTAATTTGTATTCATGCTGGTGACGTTTTCTATGCCAAGGGTACATCTGGGGACAGCAGTCATTCTCTGTGATCTGGTTCTGTATCACATGTGAAGGGTCCAGTTCACTGTGTAGTCATGTTTGTGGGGTGTGTGGCATAATGGCCTAGCTGAGCAAGGATCAGGCCATCAGGCTTTATAGAGTGTTTCTAGAGATCCTGAAATCCCAGTCTGAACATATCAGGTGGAGCCTGTGTAGCTAGTAAATAAAAACCTGCATTTGTTATCAGGCAGGTGGAAATCCTGGAAGTATCTCTAGCTTTCCTTAAAAGAGAGTTAAAATCATCTCATTAGAATGACCTTGCTATGACCTGTATTGTCTCTTCTGCAGCCCAAGGAACAGCATATTAATTAGCTTCAAATGATCTTAGTAACTGTACAGCAAGTTTTATGTGCATCATATGACCAGTTCAGTTTTCATGAGCATCTTCTGTGGGTTTGGGCTCTCTTGGATTAAGTACTACTGAAATCCAAGATGAGATTGGTATGTTTTGGTACATTTTTATAATTTAGCCATCAGTACTCTTCACTCTGAGGGTGGTGAGACACTGGAACGGGTTGCCCAGAGAAGTTGTGGATGCCCCTCCCTGGATGTATTTGAGGCCAGGCTGGATGGGGCTTTGAGCAACCTGGTCTAGTGGGAAGTATCCAACTGGATGAGCTTAAAGGTCACTTCCAACCCAAACCACCCTTGGGCACCACCAGCAGCACTGAGCACCCACTCCTCTAATCAGTACAGTCACCATGGTTTAGGGAAGGACTTGTTCAACCAAATGGGGGGGATCTACTTTCAGATGAAAGAGGTCCCTCCACTGACTGTGAAGACCTCAGCTTTCCTAGTTGTGATGATAACACCATGGAAGATTTCTGCACTAAACCTTTGCATGTCTCCCTAGAACTAGGTGAGCTGAATGTCATCGCAGGATTATTTAGGCAAGTTTAAATTTTATGGAATTAAACAGAATGATTCAAATGTCCACAAGGTGTCACCACCTCTTCATAGAAATTTCAAATGCAACTGTTCATAGGGCAGGCAGAAAAAAAACAACAGTTCATGAGCAATTTCAGTTCTTCTAGGCAGTGCATATGGAACTGACTTTACACATATGCAGAAATGTACTGATTACACAATGGGGGGTTTATATGCACATATTACATATAATGCAATTCTATACATATAAATTCTATCATGTAAACAAAAACCAGATGAGCTAAAAATGTATAGGTTTTGAGGGGTTTCTGCTTTTCCTAGAAAAACAAAAAATAGCCTGCTAAAAGCTATGGTTTCTGAGTATGACTATTTAGAATAGAATGTATTGGGTTGGAAGGGACCTTTAAAGGTTATCTAGTCCAACCCCCCTGCAATAAGCAGGGACATCTCTAACTAGGTCAGGCCGCTCAGAGCCTCATCAAGCCTGGCCTTGAATGTCTACAGGGATGGGGCCTCCACCACCTCTCTGGGCAGCCTATTCCAGTGATCTATTACCCTCATATTAAAGAACTTTTTCCTAATGTCTAATGTAAATCTACCCTTTTCTAGCTTAAAGCCACCACCCCTTGTCCTGCCACTACAAACCCTTGTGAACAGACCCTCCCCTGCTTTCTTATAGGCCCTTTTCAGATACTTGAAGGTCACTATAAGGTTCCCCCAGAACCTCCTCTTCTGCAGGCTGAGCAATCCCAACTCTCTCAGCCTGTCTTCATAGGAGCTCCAGCCCTCTAATCATTTTTGTGACTCTCTTCTGGACATGCTCCAACAGGTCCACATCCTTCTTGTGTTGGGGGCTCCAGAGCTGGACACACTACTCCATGTGAGGTCTCATGAGGGCAGAGTAGAGGGGCAGGATCATCTCTCTCGATCTGCTGGCCACACTTCTTTTGATGCCAGCATGTTTTGCTCTCAGGAAGAATGTTTTTGTTCTAGAAGAGAATGTTTTCTACAGGAAATACAAGACAGAGGAAGAGAGTTGTCCTTTTGGTTTTGATAGCCCCTAAGTCACAGCTGGGACACCACGTGCTCCAGCATCCCATGCATAAATACATAAAATAGGACAAAAGGAAGAGGCACCCCAAGCCTGAGATCTCAAACCAGTTCTCATCATCTTGGAAAGCAGCTTTTCGATGGATGTTACCACTGTCTAATCCCTGTCTCAAAACAGCCACAATCTGTGTTTTCAGCTTTCCTGAAATACATTCTCTATGTTTTCTTTTTCCAGCGCAGCACATCCGACTGGGGGTATGTTGGAGATCTGGTGAGTGTTTTTCTTCCTCTGTGGAAAATAATAGTGAACAAAGTGATTTTCTAGTTAACCTTTTTTTTTTTTTAATCAATCCTTTTGTTTGTTCAGTTCCTTGTTTTTACTGCTGGTTGGGTATTAACCTATTTTCTTTAAACAGAGTACTGTTTGCACAATGCTGTTTATACATCTGCTCTTGGAGGGAGAAGGGTATGGTAAATATGAAGAAATAAGCATGGAAAGTGATTAGACAAAGGCAATATCTTAATATAACCCATTTAATACTGCTCTCCCTCTACCATGGTTTAACCATTTACAAGACTAGGCAGGTAACCAATGCTTTGAGATTCCTCTACTGAAAACTCTATTGAAAATGTCATCTCTCTCCCCAGTATATGATGCTGAGGATCACTGTGTGCCCTTCTATGCTGGACTGCACCGACAGAGTCATTCTAAGGGCTGATTGCATGGTCAAAAGCAAGGAAAACATTCCAGCTTAATAAATTCCCTTGTTCAGCTGAAATGTTATAACGAACTCTATTCACATGAGTATCTTGCTACAATTGCCAACTAAAATCTGGAAGTGTCCTGAACTTGAGTTCACCTCCCATCTAGCTGCTATATTGTAAGGAACAGCAGTTGAGAAAGAGGCACTGAGATGATAAAAGGTGTTGATATTGCCCTCTAGGGCACATTTTCTAGCTATGACCTAAATTTATGGAGTAATTTTGTCAATTACAGGTGGAAGACGATGACAAGATAGGCCTTTACAGCTACAAAGTTCAATCCACTATAACATCACGGTTGGCCAACACAATGATCCAAGCCAAGATGGTGAATAACGCAAAACGGCCGCAGCACATTGTGTTTGATGTGCAAGTCCCCAAAGGAGCTTTTATTGACAACTTTACTATGTAAGTGCTGGGCAGGTATCAGCCTCGTGCTCTGGCAGGGTTCAGTGTGGTGGCAGAATGTGGTGGGAGGGAAGTATTTGTGAAAGCAAACCACCTCATTATTTTCCAGTTTTGGTGTAATTTTAGCAGGCTTTCTCAAAGAAAAAAGGCTCATGTCACCATTCTGTCTGCCTGTCCATCTCTTCCTCTCCAGTAATTATTGGGCCATTGGCCAACATTAACAAGGACAGAA
The DNA here is from genome assembly GCA_027560015.1 of Chloroceryle amazona. Classification (NCBI taxonomy): domain Eukaryota; kingdom Metazoa; phylum Chordata; class Aves; order Coraciiformes; family Cerylidae; genus Chloroceryle; species Chloroceryle amazona. Next base: position 11,687 of record JANHFX010021515.1, on the reverse strand, counting down.
GTTTCAAATAGACTAAGCTCCTACCTGTCTTGTGCAAGTTGGCACTAAATGAAAGGAGAGAGAGAGAGACAAATTAGAGCTCTCACTGAACAGAAAGAAACTAGCTTGGTTCAGTATCCTTTGAGGGAGGCAGAAGCCAACTTGATGGCCAGGAGACATGTCCTGATCCATGTTCCAAAACAGCCAGGACACCAGTAACTGCCTCCCCTGCCCAAAGAATGGGGAAAGTGTGAAGGAGGTGGGGGAGAGCAGATCCTCCTCAGAGTACAAAAGTGCTGGCTACTTGAAATGAAAAAGCAGGTAGGAAAAAAAAGATACAGATCTGGTGGAAACAAGACTTCATTACTTTGGGGTTAAACAAGAGCCTTATTATTTCATTTCATTTCCCACCAGCTTAGATTTCACTGATGTTTTTCTAAAGTGAAGGAACAGTCGTCAATTGTGAAGTTGTTTCTTCTGCAAACTGACTGTGCCTCTCTCTCCTAGGGATATCAATGGTATAACATTTACCAGCCAAATTCGGGAAAAATCTGAAGCCAGAAAAATGTACTCGCAAGCAAAAGCCAAAGGCAAAGCTGCTGGAATAGTAAGGTATAAAGATTTTGGCATATGGGTATTGTATTGAATTTATTTATAGGCGAACTGAGGTGACACCTCCCAGGAGGATATAGATGAAAGGAGAACCCTGAGAAGGAAAATGAGGTGGTTACATACAGCAACCCTGATATTTAATTGTCAAGGACTTAACTTGTGTTTCTGCTTTCCCTGATATAGGCCACAGTTAGCATAAGACCCAGCAAATGAGTAACTAAACCAAAATGCAAAGAAACCTTCTTTCTCCTTGTATTGTCTCAAAATAACCCCACAGCTGACTTTTCAGGAGCAATGCCTTGGATATGGAAAACTTCAAAACTGAAGTGAATGTGCCCCCGGGGATGAGGATCCAGTTTGAACTTCACTACCATGAAATGATTCGAAGGAAACTGAGCTCCTATGAGCACGTCATCTCTGTGAAGCCAGGTCGCTTGGCAAAGCACATGGAGGTAAAGTAGAGCTGGTCTCTGTAGGCAACAGCCCACAAGTGAGTCCTCACTGAGAAAGCAGACAAGGTTCCTACAAGTCCCACACTTCATCTGCAGCTCCTTCCTTTCCTATGGGGTTGGTACAGATAGCTTCAAGGGCACTGTGTAGACCAGCATGAAACACTTCAAACCAGAAGATATGAGTGTCCTGCCTCTTTTTGCACTAACACAGTTGGGCACCTCCTGAATCATGACTGACTCACGTCAACTGCTTAGGCAAATAAGCTTTGGCCTATAAATATCCTTGTGTAAAGTTGCCTTGAAGGAAAACAAACAATATTTGCTGTTATTTGGAACAGTGTTTTCACAATAATCCACGCTTCATGAGATAGGGTCCTATGAGAGCAGATGTTCTCTGAATGACAGTCCCTCCATAACTGTGTGCCAAAAGATAATTGGTCTTATGCTTACCTTCTTTCTTGCAATCATCCAAAGGTGTCCTCTGTCATCCATCAACAGACACAAATACAGGTCTGGCTAGACATTTCCATCTGGCCATTCTTATGCTTCTGCTTTATAAATACCATCTTCAGCTTCCCATGGCTTCAGCACAAGCTCTACGTGCAAGTTTGCTGCTCGTGTTTCCTTTGTGCAGGCTGTGATCTGCTTCAAGCTGTCCAAAGGCCTGAGCTAGTCCTACTGAAAAGGAAGCAATGTCTTGCCTCCTATCAACCTTACTAACTATTCAGAAGCACAAACAACAGAAAGGCCTTCTCTGAGGATGACAGGATAAAACCTTTATTTTCCAAATCATCTTGGCCATCCAAACAACAGAAAAAATACTGTCTGTCCTGTCAATAGCATGAGCAGAGAGGGAGAGAACTCATCACCAAGTGTTCCTCCTGGCCTCCTAACCCAAAGCATCACTGAGGCAGAGTCATTTCATGCTTCTTGGTATCATCCTTGCCCCAGCAGATGAGAGAGAGAGGAAAAATGAACATTTCCACCAAATTCTTTCTAACCTTTGGACAATTTTGTTTGCCTTCCCATCATGGTCTATTTTCAGCATTGCATGGATCCCCACCAGGAATGAGACTAGCCCTGCTGGAGCATTCCCAAGGGCAGCTCACCCCTCAGCTGTAGTTTGTGCCTGGAGGGTTCATAAGATCCTGGTATAACACTGGTACTGCCCTACACTGTCCTCCCTTCTTGCCTGTAGGTGGATGTCCGCATTATTGAGCCACAAGGACTTCGCTATGTGCATGTTCCTAATTCACTCGGAGACCATTTTGATGGAATCACCACCATTTCCAAGGGAGAGAAAAAGGTAATTGTCACAGCCTGGAAAGAGCATGAAACCTTAAGGTTTCACACTTGTTCCTATGCAGTCATGGCAGCTGATTGCATGCAAAAATATGGAAAAAAAAATACAATGTCTTCATTATTGATGCCTAAATATATGTATGAAATGCTCAGCTATGATAGTGACAGCAGTACAGAAATTACTGTAATTACAGGACAGAAATTACTATAATAGTAAGAACTACAGTGTGTTTATCCATCTTTGCACAAAGCTTTTAATTTGTGATCCTGCAAGATTAATGCACTGAGGTTGCTGGATGTGAAAAAGATGGGTGATGAATATCAAGCAGAATAACCATTCCGATAGAAATCCACAATCTCAGTTTTCACTGGAAACACTTAGGGACTTCTTATTTTAAGACTGCTCTTTTCCTTAATACTCGTACCCTAGCTTTCTCCATCACAGCTCTTGGGTGTGACTCAACCCTCCAATGGTAGAGAATTTGTTCTCAAGAAATGTCAAGCAGTGACTCTAGGAGGGTACAACTCTTCTCACTCTTACATAAACATTTAATACAGGTATTGTTTCTTGATACCCAGGCTCAACTTTAGGTCTCATTCATCCACATTCCTAATTTACCAAATTATTTCAGAGGTGATGTTTGGCTATATACACCATGTCTTGTCTCCTCAGGAAATTTGAAGCTATCCAGTCAAAGCAGAGAAATAATGGCATAAAGTCTGCATAAGCAATCATGTGCCTACTGAAAATGATTCCTAGTACTCAATTTGCAGATCAATTACAAGCTCTCCTTTGTTTGGGAAAAAAAAAATAAAAATAAAGCTATTTAAAATGTTGATAAAATTATGGATAGTTTCAACTAGGAAAATGTTAAAAAAAAGGCAACATATTACTTACTAGAAATGGTTTGCACAGCTCTGATTGGAATATTTGGTGCTGTAGATGGGTCATCTTCTTTGTGTCATGCTTGCTACCACTGTATCAACATTTCCAGACAAACCTTAGTGCTGTTTTTTCTTTTGGAGTGACAAAGTCCATTTTCCACTTAAACCAAGAGTGCAAATAAAGAAAGAAGAAAAGCATTCAGTGAAAATATTTCATTAATTGATGAACCCTTCTTGTTTCAATGATCCACCTTTCACACAACATCTGACTGACTGCTGATCACTTCTTATTTCAAGGCTCATGTTTCTTTCAAGCCAACGATGGCTCAACAACGCAAGTGCCCCACATGCTCCTCCACAGCAGTAGATGGGAATTTTGTGGTGCAATATGATGTGAACAGAGAAACCACGGGTGGAGAATTGGAAGTAAGTGTTGCTGGTTAATTGGGACAGGAGATCTGTGAATCCAAGAATTGCCGTCATTAAGTAAACTGTGCTAAATGAACTTCATCATTCAGGAGAATAAGCATGAGAAAGAGCTCTGTATCCAATTGAAAGAACAGAGAGGCTTTAAGTGGGCAGAATAGATTTACTTAATTTATGACTAAGACATGGCCCTACATATAGTCAGGAGCAGATTCCTGTCTTGCCCAAAATCCAGTGTCGTTTATACCTTGCAGCACTCTGGTGATTTAATGTTGAATCAGAGGACAGAGTGATTGGGTGTTGTACCAATACATCACAAGGAGACAACCAGAACATCATTATTTTTATGTTAATATGAAGCAGAGTTATGGGGTTGAAGTATTATGGACAGAATGGTCTTTTTTAAAATATTTTTCATTCCTCCTTATGTTAGTGCGTGGCAGTTTTCGGAGAACCAGACTCTGCTTTCCCTGATAAAAATTAAAGACTATGGAGTGTAACTGGTCTAAGGCTGCAGAGCTGTGCAGAGTTGAAAGTTAGGACTGACCTATAAAGAAGAAAAACCTGTTCTGCTTTGTTATTGTCTTGAGTTTTATGACATCTGTACTGTAGCTTACCTCACTGTGCATTTTTTATTTTATTTTGCAGATTTTTAATGGCTATTTTATTCACTTCTTTGCTCCAGAAAATCTTGATCCTCTGCCCAAAAACATTTTATTTGTTATAGATGTCAGTGGCTCAATGTGGGGACTGAAAATGAAACAAGTAAGTGTTTGACCTCTATTGCAAAGTGAACCTTCTGCCAACTTTTCTCACATGCCTTACCGTACAATTTTGCAGCAGATTGGCACTCATAATTGCCAGATTAATTCTTTACACTTTACTTCATCAAAAGTCTCACTGAATTTGGAGAATATTTGGTGAATCAAAGACTTCATATTTTTTCTCTTTATATGTAATGCTCCTTCCATGGGTTGGAGCTAGAGCTTTAAGGTCCCTTCCAACGCAACCCATTCTATAGTTCTATGTTGTAAGGAGGAGGTGATGCCATCAGAACAGGAATTTTATCTCTAAATTAAAATTTTGACAGATCACAAAATATTTTGCAAAGGCTCTGATTCCCTTTTTCTCTAATCTCCGCTACCAAATCCTGGGAATGTCTCAGTAGGGATACTACATTCTTGCTTTCAAAAAAGTTGAGGGGCAAATCGTTGACAACCCACTGAAGAGCAGTAAAAAATATCTAGACAACCTAACCCCTGGTGGGAAAAAAATGCAAAAAATAACATGGTTTAGTCTGCAAAAGAAAAGACTTGGAGAGACATAATCAGCCTCCAAATATGCAAATAATTGTTCTACAAATTAAACTCATGAACAGACTGTCATGCCCATGCAGGGTAGACTAAGATGGAATCAGACAGATTTAGAGCAGGAGAGATTTATATTATATGCTTGGAAAATCTTTGTAGTGCTTAGAGGGGAGTTCAGGGTATTGTAGGTCATGTCTCACTGAAGGTTTTTAAGAGCTGATAGACAAACATTAGTTGGGGATGATCCAGGTATATCTGAATTTGCTTCAGAGCACGATGCTAAGGCTTGGCAGATAACTTCCTCTGGGGAAACCAGTGCTGCAAAACTGGGATACGGGCCAATTGTCACTTGTTTAAACCACACATCTTCAAACAGATGTTACCCAGCTTGAAATGACAGAGCTAAGTCTCCTAAACTGGTGCAAGCAATTCCTCCCACTTGAGCCACAACATCTCACAACTGCTACTCTCTCTCTCCTCACTCTCTGTTGGCAGAAGTTAAGCAAGGATGGGTTGAGTCACATGGGTTTGTTCTTGCTAGCTGCATTTTTTTCCATGTTTCTTCAGTGGAAAGTTCAGCTTCTTGCAAGAAGCACACAACAGGAGAGATTGGGATAATAGATGTTATTTTGGATTTTGGATTCTAGTGCTCATGTTCTTATTCATCCGAGGCACCTGTTTGCCTGTAGTCACAAGTAAAGAAGACACTTTCAGCAACATGAGGCATAAACTCATCTTCTCTTAAATCTCTTCTTCTCAGACCATCGAGGCCATGAAGGCAATATTGAGTGAGCTCCGTGCTTCTGATCAGTTCTCCCTTATCGACTTCAACCACAATGTCCGATGCTGGAGAGATAATCTAGTCTCAGCCACCCCAGCACAGGTTGAAGATGCTAAGAAGTACATCCAGACAATCCATCCCAACGGGGGTATGAGGCTTTGATTGCAAGGTGCTCATGGAAGTTAGATAACACAGGAATGGGTACCACAGACAACTTTCAGATTAGCAGGGTATTCCTGAAAAAAGTTAGATTCCCCAGATGGGAAAAGCATTACCTGGGGCTAAAGGTTTCCAGTTTATTATGTTAGGGGATGGGATGGCAATTCCTTCTCCTGGATAAGCTACAACACGAAGAACACAGATCATAGAACATCTGCCCTTAATCTACAGGTCCTACTTCCAGCCACACACATCCCAAATATTCTTGAAAGACCAAGCCTGTCTCATGGCTCTGTAAAGCAGATCATGAACAGACCACCTCCAGGGTCTTCACTGGTTGTAAATTGTACACTGAGCCATGAGCTACTAAATACCACCCTGGGAAAAATTGTTCATCCTTTTTGTGCTCTCATTCCCTGTCTGATAAACAAGGACTGTTGCCTTTTTCAGCCTTACAGCACTTTTGATACTTCATTTGTTAGAGTTTGTACAGAGGGGACTCATGATGATGTTAGTCTATTGCTCTCTGAAGACTTGTCCAAGATGATCGGTGTACTGGGAATAGGAAACCATGTTGGATTTATGAGTGTCTCATGAGCATGACTTGTTAGCCCAAACTAATCGACAGATAATCTAAGAGACCTGCTCCCACCCAACAAAAGCAGTTTACAGGGCAGCATTTTACTCTCTGGAGCTGCTAATTTTTTTTTCTTTCTTGACAAAGAAAATACCTATTTTATGACTGCTCAGACTTCCTACTCCTGTTCCTCTCATACTAATGTCTTAGTCTGTCCCAGCTGTGTGCCACATCCTGCATTTGGGTGACAATAACCCCCTGCAACACTACAGGCTTGGGGAATAGTGTCTGGAAAGCTGCCAGGACCTGTGAGGGGTGGTCAACAGACAGCTCAAGATGAGCCACCACGTGCCCAGGTGTTTACAAAGGCCACCATCATCCTGGCTTGTATCAGTGGGCAGCAGGACTAGGGCAGGGGTTGTCCCTCTGTGGTTGGCACTGGTGAAACTGCATCTCAAATGAAGATGACAGCCTGGAAAGAAAAAGGGAACCAAAGTTCTAGCAGATGTACCGTAAGCATCACAGGGGGGTGGTTTTGCTGCCTTGATCTCAGGTCTTGTCTGTGCTGATTAACTCCAGTAGAATCTCAGAACAGATCTGGATTCGACAAGAAACAAACTTGTTTTTTTCATTGTGTCTTTGACAGGCACAAATATCAACGAAGCTCTTCTCCGAGCCACATTCATCCTGAACGAAGCCCAAAACTTAGGCATGTTGGACCCTAACTCAGTCTCCATGATTGTATTTGTGTCTGATGGAGACCCGACAGTAGGTAAGGAACCTGCTATAGGTGAGAAGAAAGGCCAGTGGGATTAGCCTGAGAAAAGCATGCAACATGTAGACACTTTGACAGTAAGTTAAAAAAATTCTGTTCTCCTTTCTTCCAATGCCTGTGCTGCTCTTTTGCCAAGTGCTGTGGGTGCCATGGGGCTTTGCGCAGAAGATGTCAAAAGATGAGCAGATTATGTTATGCGGGTTAAGTTCTTCTTGCTATTAGAGAGATGCACAAGTCTTGTTGGAGAGGTAATCACAAAAACCTTAGGAAAAACTTCCTCTTCCAATAACCTTAGCCCACATAGATCTATGCAGTCCCAAGTGTAACATCAAAATCAGGAAAATTAAAGTACAAAGCAAATTAAGTTGGATTGGATTTGGTACAGATCAAAAGCAATCCCTTACTGCAAGATGCCAGCCTAGAAGAGATTGCCATTAAAATAAGCTTGAAAAAATTGAAGTCAGAGAACATCTTGAGTACAAGAAACAAAGAAAAAACCTTCACTGAGATGTCTTGGTCTGCAGGGAGCTTGAAGCAGTAATTCTGGGAGACATCTAGATGTGTTACAATTCCAAACTCAAAGTTAGTAAGAGCCCTGGATCTATGAAGAATACATGTCAGATACCAAAAAAAGACCCAAAACAAACAGAGTCCAAAGGAATAATTTTCTGTGGAAACAAGTTGTTACTCTCCAACCAGGTGAAGCTCAAATGTCATCAGAGGCACCACAAAATGGCGATTTGGCATCTGAACTGGTTTTCTAGTTTTCCAGTTTTCCCTTATATTAAGAGAGAGCCAGAGACACGGGAGGAACATGAATGCGCTTTCCTTGATGGAGTCTTCCTCCATTGCTCAGGTGGATGTCACCCTTTGTGTGTCTCCAAGGTGAGCTAAAGCTGACAACGATCCAGAAGAACGTGAAGCAGAGCATGAAGGATGAATTCTCTCTCTTCTGCCTTGGGATTGGATTTGATGTAGATTACGATTTCCTGCAGAGAATCGCAATTGACAACCGTGGCATGGCCCAGAGGATTTTTGGCAATCAGGAGACTTCTTCTCAAATGAAGGTGTGTTCCTGGCCTATTGCCCCTGAAGCTGTCTAAGCCAGTCCAGGCCTGTGGAACTGGGTAACTCCACTAGCAGAAGTAGAGTTACTGTGGGTTTGTGGAGGGGGTGTCACATAAAGCATCATTTCTTCTGGAGAACCCTGTAAGGTGACAATCGCACATTAGCTGAAGTGCTCCCAGATACAATTTTTGTAGTATTTATAATGCTGTAGGAGTTATAATGATGTAGGATTGCGTAGGAGTAATATTTTATAAAACAGTTATAACTAGGAAATGGACCAGATCTTGCTGTACCCTCTTGCAAGAGTCTTAAGGTCTAAGTATAAAGAAATTTGCATTATCTGGGACAAGGAAAGTCCCACTTGCCTCTTAGGTCTCCAGGTTTTGTCATTTGCTGTCCTTTCAATAACAGTGGTGCATGTGGGAAGGTTGCTTCAGGTACAAAACCCTCATTTTTCCGTCTCCTTCCATTTCAGAATTTCTACAACCAGGTCTCCACCCCACTCTTGAAGAAGATTCAGTTCAACTACCCCCAGGAGTCAGTGTCAGATGTCACCCAGAGCAGCTTCCACAACTACTTTGGTGGCTCAGAGATAGTAGTGGCTGGGAAGGTCGACACAGAAAACCTGCAGCACCTGGAAAGCATCGTCACAGCGACAGCAGTGAGTGAAGGTGTCCCTAGGATAGCTGCTGCTGGGGTTTGGGCTGGTCCATTCACTTGTGAGTACAGTCTCCTTCCTGGATGGTATGGCCAGCAGAGTGGTTTGTCCTCTTGGGTTCTGTGTGGGAGCGTGAGAGCACTCACAGGGGGGTTGTCCAACAAAGCTTCACAATAGTTTCAAGTACAGCCACAAATAGTCACTGCCTGCAGCCTGCCAGAGGAGCTTCCTTCTGATGAATGTACCACACCAAACTCAACTGCAAACTGGACTACAACTGTGAAGTCTTCCTTTGTGCTTTATGGAGGTGCAGGGGAGATCCCCTAAGGTAGCTCTTGCATGGCTGAACCTCCCACTATTGGGGAGTTCAAACTGGTGGACCTACAGTGTGTCAAGTCCTAGCACTGTCCTTTTCTGCTCTGCCTTGTGGCATGCGTGATGAGACTTTCCCCATGTGCTCAGGGCTGCTCTTCTAGGTGGAGTGGGGTGGGAATACTACATCCAAATCCTTCTTTCGGAGGAGGAACCAAAATATCCACATTCTTACAGGGTTTAGGAGTTGCCATTTGTTATTTGCTGGATAAAATCAAACGTGTTGAATATTCTTTCCTGCCAAAACACAGTGCAGTCCAAGGGTACATGAGAGAAAATAGAATTTGGCTCCTGTTCCTCAGTAGGAACTGGATGTGAAAAACCCTGAGAGGAGGATAGCAGAACTCCGTTAAGAGCCCCTTCATGTGACAGCACACCCTTTGACTACTGTTGACAGCTCCTTTATCTGTTTTAATCCACTGTCACAATAGTGTCTTTGACAGGAGACCCTCTTGCTACAGCTCTTCCACCCATAGCATCCAGGCCAACAGTGATGGGACTTTCTGATCTAGAAGTGACCATGGGCAGAATCCAAGTGGGTCCTTAATGCCAGCCATGCTAAGAGGGGAACTCAAAGCCACCCCATTCTCCTGGCTCACCCTCCATTATCTCTTATTTATTGCACAGGCAAATGCGGAGCTTGTCATGGAAACCCTGCGAGATGTTGAAGAACTGGATGGCTTCATGAAGAAAGACAGATACGCAGATCCCGAATTCACTAAGAAGCTGTGGGCCTATCTGACTGTCAACCAGATGCTGGCAGAGAGGTGAGGACAAATGTGTTCTATGATGGGAAGGAAGAGAAGCTTGAGAGCTACCTGGTTCTCTCTGAGACCACAGCCATGAGGCTGCCCTCAGGGTTTCAAATGGATAAGGTAAAGAAATGAAAATAAAGGTAGGTGATATCTTCAGCTACATTCCTCCTGTTTTTAGCACTCACAGATGTCAGGGAATAGAGTTCAGGAGCAGTTAACGAGAGGAATAAGGGTCAAACAGACCTGGCTCTGGGTCCGAGTGAATGAAATGATTGGGAGATTTGCCTTATGGAGCCTGAGAAAAAGCTATGGAGCAGTTCAAGGTGAATCCCCTCTGAAGCAGAAAGGGGTCTCCTGCTGAGACCAGGAGATGGACTGGGCTTACTTGAGACCATGCCAAAGCTCACGGAAGACAGAAATAGTCCTCATAGGGAAAGTGCCTTCCCAAAGGCCCTCAGCCTTTCCTTTTAGCAACACCTACCATTTGGCTCTGTGACCGCTCTGTGTAGGAATTGTCACGGCAGCTGCCCTGTAGAGCTGCTAACCATGCCTTCTGTTTTGTTTTCCACCTAGAAACACAGCCCCCACTGCAGCTTTGAAGAGGAACATCACTAAATCCATCCTACAGATGTCTCTTGACCATCATATTGTTACCCCCTTCACAGCCATGCTGATAGAGAACTCAGAAAAGGATGAGATAATGCTGGCAGACCAGCCTAAAGACCCCAGAAGGGGCTGCTGCTCAGGTCAGTGTCTCAGTCTGTCCATTACTCTTCCTCTTGCGTTGGTTTTGTTCTTCTCTTGTTGGAAGAACAACTGCGTTCATTGTTCACTTCAGGTGCTGTGCTTATAGTGTAGCCTATACTTTTAGTGAAAGATGGCCAAGTCCTCAGCCAGTTTGAGAGAATCCTGTTACACAAGTGCTCTTTGCAGCCATAGGCTGCAGTGAGAGCTAAATGTGCCAACACTGCATTTATGAGATCTCCCAGAATGTCACAGATTGAATGTCTTCTTGCTGGGACATATATGTCTGCACTGAATTGACCAAACCATCCTTTATGTCTGCTTTTAAGCTTTGGAAGCTTCCTAAGTTTGTTATCAATCAAACAAGTGCCCACATGGAATCTGAGATGTTGCAACAACAGAGCCTCTCATTAATTAAACTTCCAGATTTATATCCATTACTTCATCAAGTGTTTCAAGGTCCTTGTTACAGCAAGCTTATGTCCAGCCAAATGAGGTGGGGTTGGCTTGTTCTGGCATTATATGGTTGAGTCACTCTGAAAGGAATAGCTGATGACATCCGTGAGTGTCTAGAACATCCAAAGTCATCCCTGCACAGACCTTATTATGGCCTTTCAGTATTTAAAGGGGGTCTGGGGACAGACTTTTTAACAGGGCCTGTTGTGTCAGGGGTGATGGTTTTAAACTAAGACAGGCGATATTTAGACTAGATCTAAAGAAGAAATATTTTACACTGAGGGTGGTGAGACCCTGGCCCAGGTTGCCCAGAGAGGTGGTCGATGCCCCATCCCTGGAAACTTTCCAGGTCAGGTTGGCTGGGGCTCTGAGCACC
>JANHFX010021514.1:0-18639 GCA_027560015.1 Chloroceryle amazona | reverse complement strand
GCATACCACATGAAAGCAATTTTTCCTTATTCTAAATAGCAATGATTTATGTGTCTATCATGTTAAAGAAATAAACCTACAGAAATTACAGCTTTATCAACATCATTAATAACCTTTAGACCTGTTTCTACACCCAGTCTTTATCCAAAAGTGTAATCCTATAAAGCTGAAATGTGAAGGCCTTACTTAATTCTTAGTCAATAAAGCTTTCATTAAAATCAGTAGAGGTCTGCCTAGTAAAAACTGATAAGAACCTAATAATTTTTTAACCTGTGCTACGAGTATTTCTATGATTAGAGATTTGTGCAAATAGGTGTAAACTTAATACCTTATTTACTGGTTAGTGAAATGAAGATATGTATGTATGAAATTAGACTTGTTTGCCTTTTCCTCTTCAGATTTTCAATTTAATTTTCATTTTGTATTCTCAGCTATAATTGTAATTAAAAACACTTTTATTTTTCGAAGCCAATATGTTATTTTCAAATATAGATGAATCCCGGGAGCAATAAAAGCATTATACATGAGCTGCTCTTTTATGCATCCAAATTACTTTATATAGTTTATGTGATCTAGAAACCACATAAGGGAGAATCAAAGCTGTAACACAGGAACAAGCATACGTGCTATTGATGACACAGTTCATTGTGGTGTTATTAACAAGAGAGGAAGTGACAGAAATATACACCAGATGTTCCTTCGCTCTACAAGGGCACAAATGAATCCCACATTGCAGCAATTATTCTCTCACCTAGCTGCACTCCTGAAAACGATTGATGAACAAGACCATACCTTTTAGTGTTTTGAAACACACTAGGAAACTACTGTTCAGGTAAACAGAGCTATCTATTCCTTCTACTGAGTGAAAAGCGTCTGATTTCCAAACTCCAGACAGTTCAGAAGACATACTTTTTACTTAGCTTTTTTCAGGCATCAATATATTTTTTACTGAATAGCTCCTTTTCTGAATTGGTATTGGTATGGTAAATTTGTAAAGTTACCATTGTTGTTACTGCTTTTGCAATTACTGACATTGGAATTAAAAAGATAAAGGTGAAGAGAAGGAATATAATATTTTGCTTTTGTTTTTGTTTCTTTTTCTCCCCTCATGAAAAAAGGAATAGGATTTTGTGGCAAGATGGTGCTAAGCATGAATGCTGTATTGGAGGGGGTTCAAGCAGTAATGTTCTTCAAGGGGCTTTAAGAATATTTATGGGGTACTGGAAAGGTGTTCTAGATAATGAATGCCCAAAAAACCAGTATGTGAAGTAATAAGTATTTTAAGTATTTCAAAGTCCTAGACAGTCCCTCAGAAAGGAGGGTGGAAAAAAAGAAAAACAATATTACTGCTTTGCACTGTGGGAAAGCCAAGAAGGAAATACTTTACCACTCCCTGAAAATGGAAATATTCAAGCTCAGTAATATTTTATCTCAGTAAGATTTGTGAAGCATAATAACGTCTGTATGCTTCAGTTTACTGAAGTTTCCTGCAAGAAACACTGTCAGGCTTTATAAACTTTCTTTGGAACATTATTATTTGAGTGAAATATTGTTATTTTAAAAATACATTGCTAGAGCTTGTGAATGATGCAGTACTTTTCCATGTTATTTCAGGTACATGTAAACAATATGCTCCCGATCCCTCACACAGTGTGTTAGTACGGATGTTCCGGACATTTAGTATGCTTTAAAGAGAAAGTATCTCCAAAAGATTCACTGCACAACTTCTCCAGGAGAAATTTTTCTTCCATGAGAATGTTCTCTCTGAGAAATACTTTTTAACTAACCTTAAATTTTCCGTAACTCATTTCTGAAAAAGAATTTATACATTGCAGAACTCCAAAAGGATGATTTAAATTTCCAAATTAAATTCCTTAATCAATGTGATTTTTTTTTTAAAAAAAAAAAAAGAAAAGAAAAAAAATACCCCAAAACTAAGAAAAGAAAAAAAATAAACCCAAAACATTTCCGTACAACCAAGTCAAAAGTGATTACAGGCACATGGGCTTTATGAAACAATAAAATGGAGACCCCTACTCAGAGTAAAGTTTGGCCAGAATTTGAGAGGAATATGTGTGTAGTATGTTTATGGAATAAATATATATTTTCCCCAAGGGAGCAGTTACTGTAAGTTACACTCTTGTGTGTATTCATGTCTGAACCAGCTTATGAATCGCTTAACAGCTTTCAACTAGCAAACAGTCCTTTTATCTCCGGCAATGGAGTACTTTCCAGCATACTAAAACCAAGTTTTTTAGTTTTAAATAAACGCATCCAGTATCCCTGTCGATTATATATATTCAGTATATGGTGAATTCACATTATAGTGAATACACAAGATCAAATCTATCTGCTTATATTGCACAAGGGTAGAGAAGGGCTACTATGGGTAAACAATATCTGTCTCTTTTACTCTGAAAGAAACACTTGTAGGGTAAGTGAAATAAATTCTTGTGACCAAAGCTTTGAAATATGGCAGACTGTTGCAGAACCAGAATTTCAAGCTCATCAGGAATGGATTTATGAGTGTTGTCATCTCCTGCCTCATCACTGACACTCATCAGTGTTGTTTTTCACCTGCTGCTGCTGCTGCAGGTGTTCAGAAATTAATTTCAAGTTCTAGGTTTGCAATTGTCTATCCCTACTGGCATTGCTCCCATGAGGATGGCATTTTTAATTCCCTATACACAACTGGAAGGAAACTGGAGACCTCACATCTGTTTCTGCATTTATTCTAAATTGCATTGAGTAGCACTGAGCAGAGCATTCCCTACAGATTTACCTGTGCACTAGAGGCATCTATGTTCACATCTGTGCTCATACATGCTCAAGGCAGCAAAAATACAAGCAGCACTTGACTCATGTTTTGAAGTTTTGGTTTTGTTTGGTTTGTTTTTTTATTATTATTATTTTTAACTAGTGAGTGTAGAATTTATTGAAGTTATTCATCCTTTGGAAAGCTACCTTGTAAACCGAAACAAGATTCTTCTAAGCTTCCTAGACGACTTCTTAGCAGATATTCAATTTCATTGTAATTTAGTCATATCAAAGTTCAGCTGGCTTTATCGTGGATTCTAAGAGGCACAAATTCACGTGAAACAGAGTCTTCACTAACATTATTGCTATCCTTTACCTTTTTTTCTCTTTCTGAGAAAAAAGGAAGTCACTTTCCAGATAAATTGAAACTTGTTTTTCTAAGCATCCTGATACTGATTTTAAGGCATCTGGGTCTAGTCTTCTTCAGAGCTTTAGTCTAAAAACATAGAAAGTCTGGCTATATTTATTAATTAGTATTTACTAAAGTAATCTACATGTCTACCTTCTACTCCTTGATCAGAAATGGCTCGCATTGCATAACTTCAAGAATGATTTCCAAGAGTGTTTATCTGAAGATTTTACAGAGGAGGGAGAAGGAAGGATAGAGGGGTAGGGATTTTTATAAGAGAATTATGGCTGAGGATTTACTTTTCTTAAGAGAGGTTCTATATTTATAATTAATGTCAAGAATGCTTCTGGATGTTTCAGAAGATAACAGTGCTCTTTGGTAAATTGAAATAAGAACAATTTATACACCATTTTTTCCTCTGTGCGCCTGTTCTTTTTTTTTTCTTTATGAGTCTACTGGTTTAACACAAATATTTATGTAGGTTTGAAAAGTTTGTAATATTTCCACTCAAGAAAGACTACTTTATTTATTTATTTTGCACAAGGTCTACAACCGAGATTTTTTTGCCGTCTTTCCCAGTTTCTTGTTTATTATGTCTGTTTTATAACTCCTGTGTTTTATAACTCAGTCAGCATTTTGCAACACATAGAGGAAATATATGAAGTTATATGATTACATTATACAGTCATAAGCATGTATGTCACCTATGAAAGAGGAAACGGATAAAAAGCAGAACTGCTTCAGAGAACAATCTTGTTTCCCTATTTGCGTATCTACATATTGCTGGGAAAATGTTTTAATCTAAGAAAATAATTAGAGATAGGCTGTCTAAAACTTGTTTTTATTCTGGGGTCCTTTTGAAAGACAACTCCATAGCAGAAATTCTTCTGTAAGGAATTTAACTGTCACTGAGGTTTATTTTACTAAGTAGAGGCAACACTGTCATGTTTTCTTTCCCATCTCAATCCTGTGCTGGTTAACACTAATTTTTAAAATAGTAGGTCCTGGTATGGTATAGTGATGCTGTCTGAACAGAGACTGCTCATTCTTTTGCAATTATTTTGTTTCTTTTCAGAAACATTATTTTAATAATAATTATTTCTAATTATCATCCAATAATAATTTCTATTATCAAAGTTACACTGCATTTACTATCTATAAACCAGATTAAAATTTATGTTAAAGAACCAGCAAAATCTTGGTCACTACTTATTTTTTAAAAAAAGATTTTTGGACACAAAATCACTTTGGTCACTTCTGTTGAGAAGTGTCTGAGTCTCCTGGCTCTGCATAGGTATAAACCTGTGCAGAATAATTAAGGAATATGCAGCAACTAGATGTATTCTTAAATAGTCATAAGGTTCTAGCAATGAGTTAGAAGAAGCAAAACCACACATTTGGTTTGTGCATATGGGATTTTAGCCAAAGTAAATGAATCAGAGTTTTAATTCACTTGGGTTCAAATTAATTTAGGCTTGTCATACTGAACAAAAGAAAACCATCAGCCATGAAAGAGCAGTCAGGCATGATATTAAACAGCTGAACTTGTCAAAATAATCAGCATGTAGTTATGAAGTTGCATTCAGTACATCACTGCTTAACAGTTACTGCTATTGTGATTGATTTTTACATGCTTTCGACAAATTGATGTAGTGTGTAGGGTTTATTTTCTTTTTTTTTTTTTCTTTCTTTATTTGTACAATAATCATGGAAGTCAATCTATACTTACCTTTTGTCCACTGAGCTAGAGTATTTTTAGCTGTTTCATATTTGTCCTGACTAAAGAGTTCCCCTATGTACCCAAAGTCACACTGATGGAAAGTTGTCCTTTTGTTTTGATAGTTATGGCCAGTAGATAAGGTATTTACAACCACTTTTTCTGAGCTTTGCATTTGCTTATCATAAAGCCGTATTATTTCGCTGCATTTTCCAACTGACTGAAAGTGTGTCTTATGTGTGCATGTGCAATTCAAAATGAACACTTTATTCTAGGTAGCTATAGGAAAAATACATTTATTACTATGCTTTTTTTAATCTCAGTGCCCTGTCAAAACCTTAACATTATGGTTTTCTTTTTAGTATCATACCAAGAATTTCATAAGCAGGCAGCTGTTAGTAATAAGTTACTTTATGAATGGTAAACATCTTCACTACAGTTCCAAACCACGTCTTTTCCCATCAATACTGTTTACAGTGTGTTGTACTCTGCCTCATCAGAAGAAAGGAGGGCAGCTTATGAAATGTTAATAAGCAACTCATTTATAGATAGGAAGTTGGTAATCTCTGAATATTAATTGGAATAATTCTAATGGAATAGTCATAAAACAGACAGAAATAGAAGAATCCTTCCTCTGATTGTTGAATAGCACATTATTTTTGGACTATAAATTATTTACATGGAGTTGCCGCTTAGAGACAGGAACCTTTTATCTTTCAGTCCTTGTTTTAAATCCAATCAACAAAATGACATCTAACTTCAGATTTCCCCTAGAGCTTGACAGTCATGAAACACAGCCATTTTTAGGCAGATGTTTGCCGTTGATAAGATGCATTAAAGCATGGACCATTAGCTGAACTGTAGTGTAAGTCATCAAAGATTCAGGTTGTTTAACAAATTGATATCTATGCAGAAAACAAAAGACAGAGAAAGTCTAGGGAATGCTGCAGCAGTTCTTACTGACTGGCTTTGAGATCAACTAGAAGTCCTACCTTGGGCAGAGTATGAACAGAATGACAATGCGGCATGTTTCAAGACCAGCTTGAAACTGAATGAAATAAATGATTTATTAAAGTAATATATCCCCTCACTACAACTCCCAAATACGCTGAAACAGATTTTCTTCTGCCAAGTCTTATCTATTTCTAGGCTCATCTATTTCCGTCATATTTAAATGAATTCAAGTCTAACTAGCTTTGCAGAAAAACCCATCCTAAAACTATCACGGGATGACTATATATGAGTGCTCCATGCAGTTTAAGACGACACAGGAGGAACTGCATTACCCCTCAGAAGAGTCTGAACTAAAGAAAAATATGGCAAATGGAAAGCTGAATATTAACAACTAAATAGCTTGGTGGAGGAGAAACAAAAGGGAACAGAGGGTATGGAAAAGTTCAAAAAATAAATAGTAAGTGAAAACAATTTGCTGAAAGGTAGTTAAAAGGTGTGGTAAGACTCTAGAGAAGATCTAAAGGAAAAAAGAGAAATAAGAAGTAAATACTTGTAAATATTTCATAGGGCAAGACAGACAAGAAAAAAAAACCCACTGGGATAAAACTGAAAGACAAATATGCCCAAGGAAGGAAGTCAGGAATGATGTTGAAAAGAGAGATTGTACAAGAGAGGTAGGCAAAAAAAAGGAATAGTTAATATTACTCTTTGTGCACTTGCTTACAGAGATGAGAAATTTCCTAATATCATGCAGGCTGTGCATATCACCTGTACATGTCACTTCATGACATCAGCTATGACTGTATATAATGTAAGTTTTAAATGTCCTCATCCCATTGCCTGATAGAGCTCAAAGATAAATTTATTCTGCTAAATGTTTTGTCAGATCGAGTTATTTTCCTATCCTGGAATTTTTATATTAGCAATCCTCCAGTATAGTTCCAAGTTCATATGTGTATGTAAATAAATATTTTCAATAAGAACTTGCCTCTGCAAAGAATGAGACTGGTTATGAGCTTTAAAGAAAAAACAAACAAAGAATTTGGACAGGGGATCAAATGGAAATTATTTCTTTGCAATTGTAGACTAGTGTGGTCATTATGGTAGTCATGCTAAGCTCACCAATATCAACCCAGTTTCCTGTTTATTCCTCTAGATTTTGGATTGATAAATAACATATGTTATTTTTGGATTAGTCTTGTTTTATCTTCTAATACTGTATAGTTTTTCTTATAGCTACCATTTTGCTACTAGAATCCATTATTGTGAATAAGGTAATGTGTTACATGGGATAAACATTCATTAATGCTGACAGCATTAATTAAAAACACTTTGAATTTTACTGCTACTTTAAACAGCAGTAGAAAGGGACCCCTTACCCCTTATGCTATTGCAATTAAGACTTTCTCTACTGTAATAGGAGAATATTTTTAAAAGGACATATACTTACCATATTGCTTTTTTCTAATGTTGATGCAAAACAAACTAATTCCATGGTGTGAACATCAGCAGAAAAGCCAAGGCAGATATGGAGACGGGAACCAAGTTCAGTTCAGGGTTGCAGAACAGTGTAATCTCCTTTCCTTTTTTTTCTCCCTGTCTTTTCAAATCTGTACTATTCCTACTGAATAGTAGGATCTATATACATTCCAAATGTATAAGTTTTACCCAAACCTATTTTCACCCCCTTTCCACATTTTTTTTTTTTTTTTTTTAACTACATGCTATTCTAAAGCTCCTTTAGCATGCCTCTAGCTGCCTGCCTGCCTCAATATCTTTTCTGAGGGAATTCTTCCTCAGTTAAAAAAGATACTCAGGTTTTATACCGTTCATATTGTTCCAGTCCATAAAAGTTTATCGGTCACACAATGTAGTTAAAGATATCTGCTGTGTTAGCTGATTCTGTCCTAGCTTCCAGAATTCTCTGAAATAGATTTTCACTGATGTCAAAGACAAAACTCTATTGTTCTATGACCTCAGTCATAGAACACTCCATTCTAAATAATTGTGTTAATAAGTAATTAAATGGTTGGGGAAAGTTTCCTATACATTTTTAAAGATTTTTAATGTAATTTTCTGGATGAAAGTAATTTTCTAAGTCAAATAGCTCTCAAACCAATGGTCACACTAGAAAGCTAATTCCTATAGCAAGTATCTTAAGGAAGTGCACAGAGGACCTTTCTGTCTGAACCATCATTCTCCTGGAAAATTTTAAAAGAAAATGAAATAACATCAGATTCAGATGCACAGTAATATAGTTGTGTATGCAATTCATAAAAACTGCCTGGAAGCAGATAATATTCAAGCCTATGTGTCAACATTAATTTTATTTGTATATAAACACCCAAAGCAAACAAAAACCCCAAGCCTTACACAAGTTTTAGTATATTTTCCTACAGACTTCCAGATCAGTGAATGAGTAATTCATTGTGTAACTGACAAGGGCTGTGCACTAGAGGCTATGTATCAGGAATTAATTGTCACTTTGCAAGCAAATGAGATAACAGTCAAGCTTGCACAAAAATTACACTGTCTTAGAAGAATAAATGATTCCTTGGAAAGCATAAATGAACTTATAATCAGGCAGCTAGACATTAGTGTGAAGAAATAAGCTCCTTGAAACAGCTCTGTAGACCCAAAGAGAATTTTAATAAGATATTGCAAGATTCAGTAAGAGAAAATCAGCGTTCAAAATAATGGAATCTGCCAGAGTGACCACTCATAAACCATGTGCGGGGATTCCTCACACCCTTTCATGTTCCCTCCTTGAAATACATAACTGGAAAGAGAGTAATTTGCTTAGCTATGCCAGAGCAAGCCTATTTTCAAGTTTCCATTCATTGTCTCAAAAAGAAGAGCTTGGACAAACTTCTGAGTAAAAGAATACAAAATGTTTGAAGTAAGTTATAGTGATAAAGACCAAAACTGACAAAATGAGGGTTTCGTGTTCCATGAAGCAAGTTTTTAGTGTTGGATCTTACCTAAGAAAACAGACAGAGTTATCTTGTCCATATACAAGTTCCTGATATATTATCTTGACCATCAGTCTAAGTTGCCTAACACATGGAATACTGGTAGAAAAAAAAAGGTAGAAAAAAGGAATCCTAAATTGGGAGTCAGTACTATTTTTTTCCAAAATCTATTTAAAACTTAATATATAGACCACCTTCCCCATCAAGAAAGCATATCACAGCACTTTACAAAATGAAGTTCATATCTGCAGTACCTCTGAAAATTTTGTAGTAATTATCTTTCTGGCATTTTCAAAGTTGAGTATTGTTTTGCCTATAATTACCGTAATATGTAAATTTTTCAAGATCTGTCTTTTCCACTTTCTCTTTCAAGTAATAATATTAGAAATAATTAGGGTGTCCACCCTCAACCCCCCACCCTCTTCATGTTTATTTTATTTTGTAACGGTTCACCTAATTTGAAGACTACCATAAAAAAAAAGGTACTTTGCTCAAACACCACTACTGACATTTCCCACCCTTCTAACATGCACTTGTCTTTGGCCTTACAATTTGTCTCACTCATGTGGGTGGGCCAGAATGAGTGTCTGTCAGAACTACTGGCCTCTCAACTTCTTGCAAGTCTGCAAAAATGCGCAATTCTGACTTGAAAATTGTTGAAAAAAATAGAAGGCGAAAAAGGTAGCAAGACTACACTGATAAAAATACTTAAGTTAATAAAATAATTTAAAGTAGGTGGAGCTGTGTGCGCCTCACTGGTCACTGAAAAACATTTGATATCATAAATCTTGGAAACAGGCATTGAAAAACCAAAGAGCAGGCTACTTTACAAGGCAACACCTGTGTATTCAGCAGGCATGAAAGATTCACTTTGATGACATAAAAAGCACAATGAGGATGACACATGGGGGATGGAGTTCTCCATTTGGAGACAAGGGAATAGGGTTTTCATTAAAGTTAACACACAGTGAACTGCACACTACAAAAAAAAAACAGTAACTGAGCTCTGACACATAGCTAGAAGTTTCATTTTGCTAAAGTTACTACACGGAACTGTTTATTTTTTTTAAAGGTTCTCCTGCTTTTAAAAAAATGAAGGAAAGAGGTAAATAGAGGGCAAACTCCAGGTTTATGGTGCCTGTCACCTCTTGAATGATCTTGTAAAGTTTTTTAGGTAATTTCTCATTCATACACTATATCAGCTGATAAGTTTGAACAGAACTGAATTGTAAAGGCCTTTAAAATTATATTTATTTTTTTTTTTCCTTGAACATGCTAGTTCTTTTCTATCTTTGTTTTTTCAAAAGAAAATAGTTTTTGGGGAAAAGAAAGAAACCAATTCTTTAGGTAATATTTTTTCTATCATATTTTACTTTGCACAGACAACTATGAAGAACAGTTTCATGTCACTTTTTCTGTCGAATTTCCAAATCAAATTTAGTTTATTACAGTTAACTGACTACAGCAGAACCCCCGAAGAATAGAACCGATGGTACTGATATGATAAATTCTTTTAGCAATTGATAGTCTTAGAGCTAGAACGTTTATCAGCAACTAAAATTCTACCCTTTTTTCCCTTCTTCTTTATCATTTTAGTCATGATGGACTATACATAACTTGAATGTTTTATTGATTCACAGTTTTTAATTTCTTCTGGGCACCAAAGAGTGAATGCATGCCAAAAGAGTCAACCTAAAAGGAATATACCACTTTCCTTTACTATTACTACATATATTTTATGCATTCCTGATGTCCTAGCTATGTATCTACTTAGCTTAATCAGGCAGTTTCAGCATGCAGTACATAAACACAATAAGACAGATCATAAGTTATTAAAATCAATGCATCTAAATACTCTGTACAGACAATAATATTTTTGTTCATTTTTTATTAAAAGTATAAATTACTGGAAAACAGTTGCATTTCTTGTGTTATACAGAAGATTTCATGGAAATAGTCTTGTTGATTTCACTAAGATCCAGAGCAGAACCATTGGGAATATATGAACAAGTACTGTGTTTGTGTAATATGTATTCTGAACCTAATAGAAAGTTTTATTGGGTATTATACCATCTGTCAGTTCCTATTTATCCAAGCAAGTGTTAAAGGGAAATTACTCCCTTCTATGTTAAAACTATTGGGAATTTCTAGTTGGAAAATAAGTAGATATTTTGTTGTTTATTTGTTTGCTTACGTGTTTTTTTTATAAAGTAAATCGAAACAGAATATCATAGTGTTTTATTTTAAATTACAGTGATTTAATAAACATCCCTTCGTGTTCCAGCACAAAATAAATACGTGAAAGTTCCCCTTCTTATTCACTGTGATGCAACATAAAAACAAAAGTAAACACAGTGATTGATTTTGACTGAAGTACTCTAATTTTTTGTACCTTATCTGATAGGATGACTTGCGGCATACAGATCAATTAGCCCTTAAAAGTTTCAGCTTTATTATGTCCTACAGATGCTCTATATCATAAAACTCACTATGCTATCCTGGTTCAGACTGAAAAGTTTCTGAAGTCCCATATCCCATCTCCAATGTTAACAAAAATGAATACCTAAAGAAGAGCAAGAAGGAAAATACATTTCCTTAACAAACATTCAATTTCAGTGTAATTTTTACACATTCAGTAATCATTAGATTCCATTAACTGGTCAAGTTTTCCCTCTAAATCCATGTAACTTCTAGCATTCTCTGCATCATATATCAAGTAGCTCTACAGTTCTATGCTTCATTCCACAGTGTTCCTTTTGTTTGTTATGAAAATGGCTCATTTGATGTTCCTGATTCTTTCTCTGAAATATATGATGTATAGTGAGTTTCAAGCCACCATCTCTTATGTCAGTCATTCTTTAAATCCCTATTGTATTACCTCCCCTGACAGTATTTTTTCCTTAGTGAAAAGTAAGTAATTGTTCACAGTACAAAATTATTTGTATAGTTTTGATCATGCTACTACTCCCTCCACATCTCTTCTGGTTCTTTTTATTTATTTATTTATTTATTTTATTTTTGAGTAGGAGAGACCAGAACTGCATGCAGGGCTAAATGGATGATTTAGGAATTTTGAAGAGGTGAACAGTGTTTTCTAAAGCTCTTTGTACCATTTTTTGATTCTTTCCTAATAATTTCTAGTATTTGGCATATATTTTCGATTTATACAAATTATTGTTCTGATATTTTGATGGAATTGCTGTCATATGCCTAATAGCCTAAACTGGTAACAATCATATCAAAACCTAATGTCCTAGCTATTAAGTTAGTTTTTCCACATTATGAACCAATTTATATCTGCCTACATTAAATTCCACTGGTTGGCAAACCACTTATAAGACACTTTTGCAGGTCATTACAGTTGAGCCTTGACCTTATTGTATGAACAATCCTTCATACTTCACTGCCCCTGTCCTTTTTAATGTATGTATTCATGAAACTGCTAAAAAACATAACTGTAATTTAGGCTGGCAGGGTCTTCCAGAGGTCACCTGGTTCAACTGCCTGGTCAAAGAAGGTTTAATTAGACAGAGTTGCTCAGGGTAACATTCAATGGAGTCTAGAACACCTACAAGGACAAAGATACCACAACCTCTCCAGGCAATCTGTGCCAATATTTAACCACGCTCACAACTTTTTTACTTTTGTATCTAGTCAAAACTACCTATGTTTCAACTTCTGTCCACAGCCTCTTCACCTATCACCATGCAACTCAGAGAAGAGTGCAGTTCCATTACCCCTGTATCATCTGATCAAGTAGTTGTAAAAAAACAGTAAAGTCTTCCCTAAGTCTTCTTTTCTCTGAGCTGAAGTCTCCCATGGAATGTCATGTGATCCAATTCTCTGACCATGTCTACTGAACCAGTACATCCATGTCCAAAGCTAGCTGCAGCAGCCTACATATAGTCTTAAAAGTGCCAAAGAACTTTGTATTAGTTTCCTGAACCTACTGATATTCTCACTAATACATCTAAGGATGCATTTGGCCTTCTTTGTTGCAAGGGTGTGCCGTCAGCTCATGTTCATCTTGTCCACCAGGACCTCCAAGTCCTTTTCTGCAAAGCTATCTCCTAGAGCCTTCCACATGCCTGGATGGGGCTTTGAGCAACTTGAACAGAACAGTTTAATGATGAGATTTTACATGAGATTATTCCATTCTATTCGGAAGTACTTGCACTTGCTCTTGTTGAACTCCACAAGGCTACCACCAACCCAATTCTCCAGCTTATTGAGGCCTTTCTAAATAGCAGCTCTTCCCTCCAACAAATTTATGATGGCTGGCTGAAGTTTAGTGTCAGAAATCTCGCTGGGAGTGCCCTCAATTCTGTCATCCAGGTCATTAATAAAGATATTAAGCAGTAATGGTCCCAGTATTGAGTCCTGAAGGACCGCACTAGTTAAGGGCGAACAGCTAGATTTTGCACCACAGGTCACAGTCCTTTAAGCCTGGCAGCCCAGACAATTTTCTATCCATTTATTTTCCACTTACCCAGCCTGTAGCTCACCCATTTGATAATATGGAAGCTATGGGAGACTGCTTTAAATAAATATCTTGTTAACCTCAAGGTATAAAATATCCACTGTACTCCCTTTGTCTGTAGTGGCAGTCACCTTCCCACAGAAAGCATTGAGGTTGCTCAGGCATGATTTGCTCTTGGTAAACCTATGCTGGCTGCTTCCAATCACCATGTCTTTAATGTATTTCACAATGATTTCTCAGAGAATTTGGTCTGTAAGTTTCTCAGGGACTGTGATGAAGATCCTTCTTGTTCTTCTTGAAGATGGGTGTGACACCTTTTTTTTTCAGTCTTCGGGACCTTCCACAAATTGCCAAGACCCCTCAATATTACAGAGAGCAGCCTTTCAATAGCACCAGCATCTTAAACACCCTCAGGTGCGCCTTATCTGATTCCATGGATTTCTGTACTTCCAGGCAGGTTACGTTATCCCTTTTCTTCCAGTACTCTGGGTACTGCTCTTTGAAGAGACATCTATCGAGTTGGTAAGATGAGACTTCCATTTAAAAAGTCAAATTGACTTATCTCATGTAGGTGGATTTTTGTCCAGCTATCCACTTACTCTATTTCGTTTTCTCTTTTACATGGGCTGGATTAAAGTCAGGCTTACAGGATTCATGTTCTGAGATCATTGCAGAAGGCTTTTTTTTTTAAAAAAAGTGGCATTACATTCCCATTTCTCAGGTATCAAGGGTGTTGTAGGTAACAGATTACATGTGATTGTTATTTCAACCATATTATCTTATAATTCTGTTAGATCTCTTAGCATCTGGTGCTGGCAGTTTATAAATCTGCTCTGAAAGTACGTCTTTTTCTCCAAAGCCAACTTTGATGTCTAGCTGAGGTATGAACAGATAATCCATCCTACTATTTTTAACGCATTTTCTTATCTAATGTAAATATAGAATATTGCTACATGCAGACTACAGTTTCAACTGTGTTACATTTATATTTTCAAAGCTGTCTAGAAATGGTCCCGGTTGTTAACATAGCTGGACAATTCAATGATTGTAACGTAAAAAGCAATGAGATATTTCAACACTTATGCATGCATGATCTCTAGGACTCTAGGATTTTTTTACAATGTATCATGAGTTATAACTAAAGGTTGTGATTATTTATTTATTGATTTTTACAATGATATTCTTCAGTAATAAAAATGGTCTATAATATATCAGCACTAGCACTCTATATTAAATGAACACAACATAAACACATTAAATAAGGAAGAGAAGATCTGATAGCCTTTCATAAAGAAGCAGGTTTAAATTGAATTCTGGAGAAATACATTCTAGCTCTAATTTGCTGTTCAGGTAGTACTTTCTATCTAATACAGAAAAAAATGTCTGTTGTTGCTATTTAAGGACTGTAAGAATGAAAAAAAAATAAAAGTCAGAGAAGTGGCATAAACCCCACAAATGAAGAGTACAAGTAGAACATTGTACCCTATAATTTGATTCTCTTCCTAACACTTGGGTGTTTACTGTCATGGAAACATTTATAATAACCCCATTTTAAATAACTAGAGAAGAACTACTAAAGAAGCTTGTCAAAACAGTATTTGGATGCTCCTTGGAGAACTATGATCATGTGACTCTATAAAGCTTGAATCAGATCAGTTTGGAATAACCTGTAGTTGTCCAATGCACTCATAAAAGTTGTGTTTTATTAACTGAGCTTTAATGATGACTGTATATGATGGAGAACTCAACAAGAGTCTTAATTTCCACTTCTTTGTACTAGTATGGGAGTCAAGAAGCATGGTATCTATCTATCATGAGCAAACATCTTGCAATATATGTGCTATCTAATGCCTTTACCTATGAGTAAGATCAAAAAGGAAAAGGTATGGAAAAGAGAATGACTAGGAAGAAATTGGTCAGTATTTTATGTGCATATAACAGGCAGTAATATAGTCTTTGTCGTTAAATAAATCAGCATTTGAAACAAGAAAATCATGGTTAGTCTTAACTCATTTATACAGCAGATTCAGAAATTACTGCTGCACAACTCCTCCCTTGAGTGTGTTAATCAGTAAGAACTAAGAGTCATGCTCATTCTAGCATAATAAATATTTGTGTATGTATGTTAATATGTGGAGGGTGAGCTTCAGCTGCAGAAGTACAAAGTACCTTCCCTCACACACTAAATAATTACACCTGATCATTACAGCATTGTTAGGAGAAAAGTATATTTAAAGCCATAAGAGGAAAAAAAAAGGGGCTAAAAATTTTTGAAAGGTTGAAGGAGTTCTTCAGTCACTTAATTTCTGCATTTAGGATAAAAATAGGCAATGGACAGAGCACTGCGACAGGCTGCCTAGAGAGCTTGTGGAGTCTTCTTCTCTGGAGACTTTTAAAACTCACCTGGATGCATTCCTGTGTGGCATGCCCTAGGTGATCCTGCTCTGGCAGGGGGGTTGGACTCGATGATCTCTAGATGTCCTCTGCAACCCCTACCATTCTATGATTCTATGAATGGCGTTTCATACAAGCAATCATCCTTTACTACCAACTCGCTTTAAATGAATGTAATGTTTCCTTTTGTTTTGTGAAACAAGAGGCTTAACCAAAATCCAGCTAAGGGCTTTGGGTTGAAATTTTCAAGTAGGAAAATAATGCTTTTTGGGACCCTTGGGGAATATGACTTTCTTGAAAGACAGGACTGAACATGAGCAAAGAGTTCAGGGTCAGTGAGCCAGAGGGTTTCAGGATAAAAAAATATGTTCTTTGATGTTGCTAGTATTGGAGAGGAATCCTGTATTATGGAGGTGTCTTCTTTGAATGTGGCCAAGATGAGTGGGTTGAGACCAGCTCTGCAGAGAAGGATGTGTATATACAGATGAATGAAAAACTAAATATGAGTAAGCAATGTGCAGTCTCAGTCCAGAAACCCAATCACATCCTGAGCTGTATCAAAAGAAGCATGGCCAGCAGATCGAGAGAGGTGATTCTGCCTCTCTACCAGCTCTTGTGAGATTCTACCAGTACAGTGTTCAGCTTTGAGCCCCACATCATGAGATGGATATGGATGGATATGGATATGGATATGTTGGAGTGAGTCCAAAGCAGGACCATGAAGTTGATCACAGAGCTGGGGCACCTCTCCTATGAGGAAAGGCCAGGAGACTTGATTTTTTTCAGCCTGGAGAAGAGAAGGCCTTTCCATACTTATAGGGAGCCTACAAAAAAGCTGGAGAAGGACGTTTTAAAAGGGCATGCAGTGATAGGATAAGAGGTAGTGACTTAAACTGTAAAAGGGTAAATTGAAATTAGATGTAAGGAAGAAATTTTTAACTGCGAGGCAGGTTGCCTAGAGAGGCTGTGGATGCTCCATCCCTGGAAGTGTTCAAGGCCAGGTTAGGTAGTGGTTGGAACTGGATGATCTTTAAGGTTCCTTCCAGCTCAGAACTTTTATGATTCTATGTTATGAACTCTCATTTTAATTTTTGTAAGATCATTGTTACACATATGCAGTAAGAAACTGAATGAAATCAATGGGGAAGCCTTAATTCTGTTTGACATTGCAGCTGTAACATTTAAATAAGGTTTCTAATGTGTAAAGTGATATGCAGTACCAGCTATAAGAGCAGGTGAAATACCTGACTGCTAACGCTGGAGAGAAGCTAGGCAGTAAAAATGCTAATTTGTAAATGTGAAATATTTATTAAACTCTGCAATAGAGCCAGTCTTGAAAAAATGATGAATTACCAAGAGTGATGCATTGAATTCTTTTAGCATTTTCCCAGGTAGTATGGAAATATTCCAGGAAAAAAAATAATTAATTCCTCTATATAAAAAATAGCCTAAAAATGTCTTTGCTTATGTATATTGCAACAACAGGTTCACTGCGCTCTGCAAATGTGTTAAAAAACAAGCTTCACCTGAAAGTGTTGACAATAAATTACATGGAGGCCCAGAACTGAATGTCATTGTTCACTGGGACTTTTCAAAATTAAAACTAACTGTTTCCAAAATGAACTTTTCAGGTTTCAGATATGGGGTTTCGTCTTCTGGATTTTATGTTAAAATATCATTTGATGTAGAACAATTGCTATTCTACATA
Source organism: Chloroceryle amazona (assembly GCA_027560015.1). Lineage (NCBI taxonomy): Eukaryota > Metazoa > Chordata > Aves > Coraciiformes > Cerylidae > Chloroceryle > Chloroceryle amazona. The sequence continues at coordinate 1,248 of JANHFX010021514.1, read as the reverse complement.
GAGACAAATTCAGTGGTTGGAGGCCATAGTAATGGAATAAAAAGACAAATTTGGTTTATTTTGCACTGTAGAATTATATGTTGCATACTGAGGGAGGTGCCCTTGTCAAGAGTGTATTGTGTTTGAGATATAAAAATATTAGAATTCAATCCTTGTTCCACCTGCAGATTAATTTTATTTTAAATTGGCCTCATCTCACTCATAAAAAGTTATTGTTGTAATGGTCTTATCCTGTGCATTACATGTATATAATTTATTTCAGGCTATTAAGTGGATTTAAAGTATAATTAACTTTAAGTGAATTTGATAATTAAGATAACTTTAAAGGAAAATTACATTTTACAAATAGCATGGTTTGCCACCACTGATTTCAGCAGTAGATAACTTTCAGAGTTCTTAATTTTGGGTTTAGTTTTGGCACTAGAGTGCAGAACACTGTATTAGCTCCTTGGTTAGTGAAACCATTGGAGTTGCATAAGAATTGAATAGGATCCAAAAAATGTAATGGAAAAATGATTATGTGCTAATAAAGATATAGTATCATAATAGTCATGTCGAGCAGAGACATCATCATTATCTATCAAGGAATGTTCAGCATTACATGTTCATAAACACAAACTCAAGTGCAATAAGCTGTATTCAAGCATGCTTGGCTAAAATACTCTCATTAGAGACTTCAATCAGTCTTCGCTCTCCTGAGAGTAAGTCCTTTTCCAAACAGCATGAGCATATGTGTATAAAAAATGTTTTCTGAAGTGGTGGTTGTGAAATGCAAGACGGTTGCTGCAGTTGACTCATTGTTCAACCTATGACATGAAATTGTGCTAATCATGAACCACTGGTGCTTCTGTGTGAATCATGTTTGCACAACACATTGGTGCCTTCGTTCTTTCCTTTGACATATGACATGGAATATATTTCTGTGCTGGCACTATTAGAGCTGTTCAGGTAGGGAACTATCAATTGCATAAATGTTTGCCATAAAGGCAGACTGATGAAAATTTACTTTTTTTTTTTTAATGCAAATGTCATTTGGAATAACACTGTAACACAGTGACTGAAAGATGCTGCTGAAATGTTAATTTGTTTGTTTGGGTTTAGGGCTAGAATAGTGATTTGGTGATGCTGTTTCATATCAGTCTGTCCCTCTGATTTTCTCAGAAAAGGAAGGTATATAGAATCATAGAATCATAGAATCATAGAATAGATTGGGTTGGAAAAGACCTCCAAGATCATCGAGTCCAACCC
>JANHFX010021512.1:13587-24184 GCA_027560015.1 Chloroceryle amazona | reverse complement strand
ATTTTTATTATTTTATATATTTAATATATTTTTGTGAGGAATTGTGGAACTGCATTCCAATTTAATTTTCATGTAGGGATTACAGCATGAAAAATGGATTCTAAACTAACAATGGCTGCTTATTACAAATTGTCACATTTGTCTGAAAAGATTATTCACAAAATGTAAGTACAAAATCATGTTTTCTAAGATTTTGGTGGTTAGGGACAATGGACACTGCTTACAGAGCAAAAATCTAGACTACCTTTAAAATATTGAAAGCAGCAACAAAGAAGAGGAGAAGAGCTACAACATACCATCACAGAAAGAATGTGGAACAAAGAATGTATACCCAGAGAACAGCCTGTCAGCTTAGGTATAGCCTATACAAAGCAGCATCCCACTGGTAACACAGATTATTTCTTAGAATTAATCGTTCTAGTGCTGACTAGCATGTGAAGCAGTGATACTCAAGACCAAACTGCTTCACCTTAATATGACTGACAGCCAGTAAACTACAGCCACCACAGGCAATTTCAGTAAACATTGTTCCTCAGCTATAGTGTAGGTGCTGTAGAGCAGTGGCAGCCTTACTAAAAGAGTTCAAAAGTTCATTATTATAACTTAGCTGATAACAGCCCTTTGTAGAAAAGAAATGCAGTATATATTTTTTTATAATGTAATAAAAAGAAATTAAATAGAATATCATATATACCAACACACATACACACATATTAAATTTTAGTCTTTCCGGATGAAACCTGTGAACATTGTATCTCTATTTGAATATGCCATTATTTAACATTACATTGATTTTAATTAAGTAAGTAAACAGAAATGTGTCACATGAAAGGGTAAAGTAATTTGGCAGAAAATAAAGCCCCTTGCATTCCAGCTGGTCCTCAGATATCAGAGCGGCTGGGGGCAGCTGGCTTAGATTCTGAGTGATGTCCAATTTACCACTATTAGTCTGGTTGTGTTCAGTCTATCTGAACTATCCCGGCTCAAGATTCACAAATAGCACTCTGCATTCCCCATCAAGTCACGCTTCACAGTTTCATGCAGCCAGTAAGGAGCTGGCAGTGCCCATTGAGAGAATCCTGTGACTAGCAGAGTGAATATTGCAGTTTATTGAGAGCAACTGAAGTACAGGTTGTTTTGGATTGCCAGTGATAAATTCACTGTCTGAAAAGCACGTTCAGATGTACAAAACATGTTACATTAAAGAGCAGCTCAGTAAAATTACTAAGCTTACTGTGGAAATACTCAGGAAGTCTGGATCTTACCCAAAATTGTCCCTGTGGGGGTAAGCAAGGTTCAGCCCAATGACTGATCCCACGAATCAGAAATGATCAGCGATATCTGCCCTGACCTGTCCACGATGATGTCTTCCCTGACATCCTCCCTTACTTAAACCATTTTTATAATAATTTTTACCTTCAAGGTGGAGCTTGTGTGACTCTAATCATAAATATCTTTATGATGTTTGGTGTACATTTCTCTTGCTTCGATTTTGAAGGTATAGCTAACGAAAATTCAAAGTGCAAGCTCAGTGAGGGGTGGTCACACTTTGGAGGTGGGTAGCCTTTGGGACAGAGGTGTGTTTTGGTGTTATAATGACATTATAATGAGCAAAGTTTGCACAAAGGACAGTACTTTGTCAAAACCAGACAGACTGATAAAGCAGCTTATCAGTCCTGTAGTACCATCAAGTTCCCATCTCTGCTGTAATCTCACAGGGCCTGACTGTGGAATCTTCACTCCATCTCCTGTGCTGCTTGCAGACAGTGTTGCTTAGGGAACTGTTGTGAAATGGATTCCTTGCATACCAGTTGCACTCTATCCTGAAAGTTTCTCCAATGTTATACCTTTCCTTAATGTGCAAACAATGTTGCATCTTTAATATGATTTAAAATTTTAACTCACATCCAGTTATTATTCCACAAAATGTAACCCAAAAACATTGAATGAGATGCTTACAGTAACTTATAAAACCCAGGAAAAGTTAGTCTCTGTCTTAACAAGGACTAATCATAGATTCACCAAGTCATTATTGTCTGAACATGTATGTGTTCTCACTGTCATTTCAAATGGACATGGACAGTTAATGTGTTCATACTACTTTTAAGTCAAGCACATTGCCTACAATGAAGTATCACATATGTGAAGATGTGTACAGAGCTGGCACTACAGAAAAGTAAGGATTAAAAACAGAATAAAAAAAAAAAATAATTGCTGAAATGTACGAAAAAAAAAAATCTAACAACTCCAGTATGGAAACTGAGCAGCTAAAAACAGTTTGTTGGTGTTGCAGTTTAAGTGTGAACAGACTGAAGGGGAGGACAGGTGGTAACCCTGGGAGCCTGAGGAGTCAGAAGGCAGCTGTTATACCCTCACCTTCCCTGACACACACCATAGAACACGGAGACTAGGAGTCTGGGGGGCTCTTCCCCCCTGGGCTCTAGGAGCTATGAGTACATCTCAGCTCAGCTGGCCCTGACTCCATGTGTGCTGCACGATCCATCGCCACCCCAGAGCAGGCTTTATATAGAGTTTGGTATCCTTCTGCCCTGAATATTCCTTCTTATTCCTTTTTCTGTTTTTCTCCTGTTATTCATTACATTTGTTATAGTCTTAACTTCCAATCTTGGTTGAGACATTTTTATTTTTCCTTATTCCCCTTTTTATCCTCCCCTGGGAGGTTGTGTGTGTGTGTTAATAGAGAGAAATCCTGCTCTGTGTTTCATGGGGGTTTGCCCTGAGCCTTAAATGGAAACAGCTGGCAAAAAAAAGAAATTATCTGATAAAAGGCAACATATGGCAGAAATCAGCAAAATCCTGCAAGATAGGAAAACATGTTTAAGCCAGAGGTTATCAAATAAATGCTAATACAGCAAAATCAACCAACAGAGGGAAATAAAAGTGTTACCAAGGCAAAGGAAGTTTAGCCTGTATACTCAGATAGATAAAAGCTATGGAACACGATGAAATAAAAGAAAATGATACTTCTCCCCCTCAGAATTAACCATTCTGTACCTTGAAGGTACATATAAAAAGCCCATGCAGACAAGAATGGAACCACATGTTACCACATAGCCATTGATTTTGTTTATTTATTTTGATTTCACATACTAAAAAAGAGAGAGGAGAAAATAAAATCTCTGGTCCCAGATTATAATTTGTCTCAGTTAATTTTGAAATATGTTACAGTAAGAAAAATATAAAGCAAACCTGACAAAACTGAGACCTTGGCAAAATGCTATGAACAACTAATTTCCCTTCTCCCTGCCTCAGCTTCACTTCCCCACTCATTTCTGCACCAAAAGTAAAGAAATTAATGTTATTTTGGTACCGGGAAAAGGATATTGAGTGCTTCTTCCTGGCAAACAGAGAGTCAGCAAATTTTCTCCAATCCTTTAAATATTAAGACACTTTAAATATCTTTCTAGAAATAATAATGGCTATGTAAATAGACTATTTAGTTTGCTTTTCTTCTAAACAATACCTTCTGTTCTATCTGGGAGCTAACAGACAGCAATGAAATTCATAAAGAATGTACATCATGTACTCATGGTCAGAAACTGCACTTAGCTGGTTGGCTGTTACATTTTTCTTTAGCCTCAGATTTCAGATTGGCCTGACACACTATACCACATAGAGAACAGTGCAGACTTTTCCAGAAAAAAGGCAGACAAGATGACCATTCTATGATATTTCTAAATGATTCAGTAGCAAAGAACTTTCCTTCAACAAACTAGAGTGTGCACCTGGAAATTATAATATTTCTAGCATCCAAGGACCAGATATAATTTAAACAACATTGGAGCTTTCCAGTTTTGAAAGCGTGCCATAGCCTCTGTATGGTGGCCATAAAAAGGCTATTTCAGCTATAGAATAATCACACTGTATCTTCTCCATAGCTTCTGCTGAAAAAGTGGTCAATGCTCCAGTAACTTCCAATTTATTCTCCACAGAAATTTGCCTTATGCAGTAAGTAGTCCACTATTCTTGGACCAAAAAGTTTTATAGAACAGAATGTTCCTTATATTTTTTTCTTATATTGTGTCTTAACAGAGAGAGCAAATGAAATTCCAACCACAAATATGGAAAAAACAAAGTGTACATGATACACAGTTCTATTCAAGACTCTCCTTGAGTCCACCTGGAATTGTTATCCATTATAAAAGCTGAGACGTTTATTTTTTACTTAAAATTATTAAATAGATTCAGCTAAAATGTAAATAGTCTCCGTCTGTACTGTATTATACAAGGCAATGGATGCCCACATCTAAAAGAGATGTCATGTCTTTGTCTCTGGCCCATTTTCCATTGTACATTTAAACTGAACAAGCATAAAACACTGTACATAACGTAAAAGTTTCTAAACTTAAAAAGGTTTGTATTTCTTCTTGTGAAATTCAAAATATTCCTGTTCTCATAATAACAGGTAAAGCAAAGTAAATAAACCTGACAGAAACACATATCTCTCAAGAGATGTTAAACTATAAATCTCTTCTAGATTTCATTTGGTAGTAATTTTTCACAGGAATGAGTTGTAAAATGTAGGTTATTCCTATAGCTTTGGGGAAACATTTGATGGATAATCAAACTCTAGCAAACACACCTCCTTCAAGCTCATAAGAGAACTAATGTTTGCCTTTTGGGGATATTTGGTAAAGTGTAAGTGAAAATTGCTGCACTGAGTCACCAACTCCCTAGAGGAAAAGAGGTTTGAGCATCAGAGAAATAGAAAAGATACTAAGACGGAGAGAATAGGTTTAGTCCCAAAGGATAACTGACTTAAAAAGTGTGTGATTGTGAAAGTTACTACCAGCTTTAATTACTCAATTAATTAAGCACATAATCAAAAGTTATTAAATGGTTGATCTTTTTCTAAAGGGAATTCACTCAATAGGCAATTTCCTAATGTGCTCACAACCTAAGTATGCTTACTCTTATTGAAAATACTACCAGTCAGTTGTGAAATCTATCACTTCCACAAACTAATACAGTATTATTTTTAAACAGAATTTTTTTTAAGGATTTTCTGTATGTATATGTGAAGATATGTACCTAGACATACCAATAAGAATTCCTAAATGCAAATTAATATATTTTATACAAATTACTATTGCCACATGTAGAGCTAAATGTCTGAAGGCTAACACTTTGTTAAAATATATGTGACCTATGTCTAAAATTCTTAGAATAGATGACTTCTGCAAGCTATGTATATTCCAAAGGATTCGCAGCACACACAGATCATCTTTCTCTGTTAAGAAAGAGGAAATAAAGCATTGCAAAAAGATTTTTTTTATTGTGAAGAATGGATTATGAGAAATAGATAACTAAATTCTGAAATAAAAACACTAAACTACATTATTCAAATCTATGCTTGAAAAATTTTGTGTCTGTTAAACAATGTTAGTGACAATGTTGCACATCAGTGCTTAAGAATTTGTTGTGACTGCTCACGTTTAGCTTTTGCCTATGATACATTACATTTTTATGTTTGTCTATTAGAAAAATATTATTTGCCATCAGACTTAACTTAATTCAGTTCCTGAATTCAATGTGCAGCAAGCATACTTGTAGGTGTTTCAGAAAAATGAATTATCTTGCCATGAAACTATATGACATTCCTTGTTCAATATAGGATATTAATAATATGGAAGATGTTCTTGATATACCATTGTTGTGCAAGTGGGGGCATTTTCATAACTATTGTGTTTTCAACCTGTGCATGCTAATTAGGTAGGATGACATTTAGAAAAAGATTTCTGTGCCACTTGTAGACTCCTGAAGCACATTCTAACATAAAATTTTATGGTGGAACCTACATACTATTGTTCTTAAAATGTTTGTGTATATGAAGGCACTTTCTAGTTAATGACTTAAAGTGATAGCCTATTGTTTGTGTATTACCCAAATTATTATTAGAGATTTTTGATTACACTTTAAAAAAAAATATATTATATGTTACTTCATTTTTCCTCAGCATTATGGCTACAACAACAATTGCAAAATTTCATCTGTGACTATAACCTGAGAAAAAGTAGTATCAGACTTTTCCAGTCTTCCTAAAACGTTTTTTTTCTCTCTCTCTGACTGGTGTGTACCTGTTTAGCTCCTCTCAACTCCCAAACACCTTCTATTCTTGTACCTATAAGTTCTAAGCAGAACTCTCCTCTTTTTGAATTATGATTCTTTCCTGTTTTATCAGCATGAGATGTGTAAAATCTTGTTTATAAGTTATTGACTCTGGGTAATACATATGAACATGACTCAGTAAATACAGTGGAAAGTGGAATCCCTTAATATGAAGAAAGCCCATCCTTATTTTTATAAAGCATTTTTATTCATCTATAATTTGCTTCTGAAATGGAATGCACAACTTCTTCATTCATCTTTCCTATATTTGAAACTGTATTTCACAACATGAGATAAAGGAGACAGTAATGACAATAATAAAACAGGATACAATCTGCAAATTATACTTAAGTGAAAAGCTTTTGTAAGTCTGGATCATAGATATCCAGAAATTATTACATGAGACACTTCATTTGGTTTTGAAACAGATTATCCTATTCTTGAGAAGATCATATTAATATTATTGTATGAACATATGAAAAGTATTAGATTCTTGCAGATTTTATTCCCTTTCTTAAGAACAAAGAAACCTCTTTGCTCACTATTCATGTTAAATAAAACACAGCTTTAGAAAACAGATAATTTAAAATTTTGAAAAAGTTTCCACAAATATGTTCATTCTTATTGCATCTCTGTGTTTAATTGCCATTAACAATTTTCTTTCATTGTTTTGTCTCAGTTTCTGAACCATTTTAATCTTTTCACAGCTACAACGTTCAACCCGTGGTGACAAGTCCACAAGTTCCAAAGCCTGTGAAAGAGTACTTATTCTCATTCTGAAACTGATAATTCTGTGTGATGACTGCTTGTTCTTGTACAATGGAACCAGATGGATAATAGTTTATAAGTCACTTTCTTCACAATGCTTAAGATTTTATATACTTCTTTCAAGTTGTTTCTCATGAGTCACTGGGAGAGATCTTACAGCAATTGGGGAAAACTAGACAAAAATTTCTTGATAAGAAACCAGGGGAGAAAAGATATCATGACCTTGACCTTAAAAGTCCCTCCCACTTACATTTAACCTCTTTTCTGGAGCCTACCAATTATATAATTTTAGATAAATCTCCAAACTGCACTTTATTATCTGCTTCTAAACAACCTGTAGACTGTGTTCATTGAGTAAAAAAAGGAAAAGCAGTCTTCATCTCTTTTTATAGAAGGTAGAGATTTCTACCTTTAGGGAAGAAGTAATTCAGTCATGTTTTCTTCTTGACTTTCCTGTTTCTCTCTTACCAAGGACTTCTCAGAAGTTCTAAGTTTAAAAATACAAAATGAAAGGTAGAGAAGGTCTGGACACAGTATCTTTCAGGTACCTATGATATAATACAGAGATCAGGACATACCTTAGGCCAGAGACACTCACATATATGTTAGATGTATAGATTTTTGAAAAAATTGTAGAAAGATAGAAAAAGTAATAAGCCAATGGTCAAGAAATGCCCCATAAATTTAATATGAAAATCAGCCATTATAATGTGTTTTAAAGACAGAGAAAATGCTGTGATATTAACTTTACTGCAGTTTCTAAAATTTAAATTTTTTATGTCCTAGTAAATGAAAGACTATTTAAAGATGTTTGACAGAATAAATAAACCTCCTATAGCACCATGTTTGACATAAAATTTTTGTTCACAGCTGGCAAAGTCTTTTGTTTTCATATGTCTCTGTGTTCTGAGAGATGAAATAATGGATCATAGAATCCTAGAATCATAGAATGGTAGGGATTGGAAGGGATCTCTGGAGATAATTGAATCCAACCCCCCTGACAGAGCAGGATCACCCAGGGCAGGCAACACAGGAACAGATCCAGGCGGGTTTTGAAAGTCTCTAGAGTAGACTCCACAACCTCTGTGGGCAGCCTATTCCAGTGCTTCATCACCCTCACAGTAAAGAACTTTTTCCTCAAGATAAGATGGAACTTCCTGTGCTCTAGTTTGTGACCATGGGCCCTCGTCCAATCACAGCACACCACTGAAAAGGGACTGGACACTTCTACTGGAGACCCACCATTCAGACATTTGTGAACATTAATAAGATCCTGTCTCAGTCTTCTCTTTTCCAGACTAAACAGCCTCAGGGCACTCAACCTTTCCTCAGAGAGATGTTCCATTCCCTTAATTAGCTTCATCAATCTCTGTTGATCTCTCTCTAGTATTTTCCTGTCCCCGTTGAACTGAGGAGACCAGACTGGACACAATATTACAGATGTGGTCTCACTAGGGCACAATAGAGGGGGAGGAGAACCTCACTGGACTTACTGGACACACTGTTCTTTATACACACCAGGAGACCATTGGCCTTCTTGGTCACAAGGGCACATTGATGATGGATAACTTACCGTCCACTGGGACTCCAAGGTATTACTCCATGGAAGTGCTTCCCACCAGATCAACCACTAACCTGTACTAGTGCATGGGGTTATTCCTCCCTAGGTGTAGAACTCCATACTTACCCTTGCTGAACTTTATTAGGTTCCCCTTTACCCAGCTCTGCAGTCTGTCCAGATATCACTGGAAGGCAGCACAGTCTTCTGGTCAGCACAGTCTTCTATCAGCCACTCTTCCCAGTTTCACATCATCAACAAACTTGCTTGCACTGTTCCTTCATTCAACCCCAACCTGTACTGGTACATGGGGTTATTCTTCCCCAGATGCAAGACTCTACACTTCTCTTGATATACTTCATTAGGTTTCTCCCCACCCAACTCTCCAGCCTGTCCAGGTCTCTTTGAATGGCAGCACGACCTTCCAGTGGGTCAGCCACTCCTCCCAGCTTTGTGTCATCAGCAAACTTGCTGACAGTACACTCTGCTCCCTCATCCAGGTCACTGATGAAGATATTACCCCAGTGTTGACTCCAGGGGAACACTGCTAGCTACCGGTCACCAACTGAACTCTGCACCACTGATTATGACCCTCTGTGCTCTGTTGAGCACTACTGAGCTCTGCTGAGTTCTCAACTCATTTCACTATCTCCTCTTCTAACCCACACTTCCTGAGCTTACCCCCAAGGATGTTATGGGAGACAGTGTCGAAAGCCTTGCTAAAGTCAAGTTAGACAACATTCACTTCTCTGCCTGCACCTACCCATTCAGTCACACCCTTGTAGAAGGCTATCAGATTAGTCAGACATAACGTCCCTTTATTAAATCCATCCTGGCTACTCCTGATAATTTTATTTTCTTCCATGTGCTGAGAATGAGCTGCTCCATCACCTTTCCAGGGACGGAGGTGAGGCTGACTGGTCTGTAATTTCCAGGGTCCTCCTTCTTGCCCTTTTTGAAGACTGGAGTGACATTGACTTTCATCCAGCCCTCAGGAACCTCTTCCATTCTCCATGATATTTGAAAAATGGTGGAGACTGGTAGAGCAACATTAACAGCTCATTCAGCTGCATTCACGGTTGCAGCCCACTGGGGACTATGGATTTGTTCATGTTCAGTTTACCCAGCTGATTTCTAACCCAATCCTCAATGACCAGGGAGAGAGGAGGAAGGGAAAGGCAGGCAGGAAGGAAGGAAGGAAGGATTTTTTAATTATTCTGTTTCCTCTGATGGTGAGATCTGTGAAAAAGAAAAGATACTCCTTCAGTGTTGTAGTTTATTTTATTCTGCCTATTTTGCCTTTGAGACGGCTCTGATGCTTCCTTGCCAAGTATAACTTCTCATTCATCTCATCTTTTCTGATGTCAAGTTTAATAACTTCATGTTGCAGTAGGCAGAGCACTTTGGTTCCCCAGGTGCTGATAATCAGTGCTGGAGCAAAGGCCATCTGCAGAATAGACTTCTGAAACATTACATCTGAGTCTGAAGAGACCATGAATTCAAGTCCGGAGGGACAACTGACTCCTTACAAGTCTCAGTCTGCTTCCACATATGACAGTCAGGTAGACAACAATGCTGCTTGTGTTTCAACTTTTCCAAGTACCTGGCTGCAGGCAGTCAGGTGCCCAGGGACTTACTCAGATCATGTGAATCACTGCTAAAGGCTTTCTCAGATGCCTTTGCTGAGAAAGGTGAGCTGGCAGGTTTATTTACTCATGATATGTTTTGATCAAGATGCCCAGATAGATAGCTCTGACACCTTCACCTGCAGGAAAATCATCCTGGTCTGGATTTTGGTGGCTGATTCTGTTCATAGATTGGGTCAAGGAGATCCACACTGAAACTAGCAAAGTGTCACATAACTGGCAGAAGGGAAAAAATACTAGAGAAAAATAAATTACTGGGTACTTAATAAATCTAAATCCTAGAATTTATCATATTTAAAAGTAGAAAGAGAAATCAAGGAAAAGGAGAGGACATGTGAGGTATATGAATCAAGAAGGTTGCTGCTGATTGCTGAAGCCAGTAGATTAAGCTCAAGTTTCAAATAATTGGAAAATTGTTAAATATATTGAAAATGAAAGGAAGATTGTGAAAGACATGAGGACACGTAATGAAGTATTTTCCACGGTCATCAGAAAT
>JANHFX010021512.1:0-12839 GCA_027560015.1 Chloroceryle amazona | reverse complement strand
TTGTTATTGATTATTATTAATGAGAAAATACTATTACTGATTACTTTTGGCTAAAGCAGGAGTACTATCATATGCAGAAGTACTATTTCCATCTGTCAAAAACACTGTCATAAGATAAAAAGTTCTAAGAAAACTGCAAAACAGGGATTAAAATCTGATTATTAGATTGTATCAGATGAGAGGCTGAATTTAGTGGGCTTGATCTTTTAAGGAGAACAGGAGTTTTTATTTAAAATTTTTAAAAGCCTTTTCTTCACTTGAAGATTTAGTACTGAAAGTAGGACTGTGTTTTCTATCTGAGAATCTCACACACAAATGACAAAAATAAACAAATAAAAAACCTAATCAATTAGAGCTGAAGAAGAGCCTGACTGAATTACAGTGGATAGATCATGATTCAAAAATCAGTATGAAAAATATTTGCTAATATGGAGTCTTTTTTTTTTTTTTCATAAAGTGTATCAAAATTAAGATGTTGAGGCAGAATAAAGAATTCTACAACCTGATGAATAGACAATGACTACCAGGCAGAGTTGTCCTGACACACTGTTTTAATTAGAGGCTGATTCCTAATCCTTATGGTCAGAAGCCCAGAATGTAGACTTAGGAAACCACTAAAACTTTATTTGATCATTGTTGTGTCTTTTCATTACAAAAGAGTGCTTATAATTCACAAATGGTTTTGATGTTCCATTGAACACTCTGGGCTGTTGAATATACCTTACACAGAAAAATAAATAAGATTAGAGACCTAAAGTAAGCAATAACACTGTACCTATGAAATAATAGAGATGTTTCCAAGTTATATATGGTTTCTTTGTGTTTCTCTGTAACCTTTCAGTTATTAACTAAACTATGAAACAACACTTTCATTAATGCTGGCCAGAAGACAGGCTTACCTACCTCATTAGTTCAGATTTGTTAACCTATTTGTTATGACACTTCAACTGGACTCTAGCCATTATGCTCTTCTTCACACTCTATTCCCAAGGTACAGATATTCTGTACATTTTTGTACTTCACAGTGTTGGTATAGGCAGTATCACCACTTCAGCATGTTACAATTTGTTGTGGAATACAATATGATGATAAGGAATAGTGAATAAGAACATTATTAACTGCTTGTTAATAATTTTAAAGAGTCAGGTTCACCCTCTTTATAATGTCTCTTCAGAGACTGAGATTTCATAAACGTACACAGCCAATCCTGTGCTGTGAATATGAAACTAAAAGAATAACCAGAAATCCTAACTTGAATTAACTCCAGAGAAAACTGCATGATCTTGGTCAGCATGTCACCTCTCCATTATATCTTTCCAATACCGTATCTACATCTTTTAGAAGAAGAAATTCCAGAGAAGCTCTGCATTTTAGGAGGATGCTGTATTACTACTTAAAACACACCTGTCCATCATATTTAGCAGACTATACTATCAGACTTACTTATGTTGTCCCTGTGTAAAACTGTCCTCCCATTGTTTCAAGCAATAGAGTGCAGTAGGCACTGTTCCTACCTTCCATCTATACATTTTAGGATTTATTCATAGTTACATACTTAAAAATATATTAAAAGTTCATGATTCTCCTGTATATTGTTTATTATTTGGCTACAAAAGAGGATAATTTTGGGGTAGCATTCACATCAGGGTGGTGTGTTCTAGAATTACTTGTGTATCTTCTTTTTTTCTACTGCAAAACAAATTTCCCACAGTGGCAACCTGTGACACTTTTGTTAACAAAATCTCTTCAGATGAACGTGATTCATCACACTGTGAAGCCTCAGACTAGGCTGGCTTTAGAGAATTTAGCTGGAAAACTCCAATCTCCTGTGGTGAAACTGTCTGCCTGAGGACAATGCCAAGTGTTGTTTTGCAAGGGTTAAATTGCATCAAGTGAAATTGCACTCATTTGTAATGCTTTTTTCTCACCAAATTGGTGTATATCTCCAGCTGACCAAGCAACACAACCCGCTAATATCTGAAGATAATATGCATCAGAAATCAAATGCTTCCTGTCATGGTTATATAAGTGGGTCAAGCCAGTGAATGTGCTATTAATATACATAACCATGGCAGTAAGATAACTTAGTGAGAATTTTAGATGCTGATTATTATCTGAGATCCTCCACCAGCATTTACAAACTCCTGATTTTAGAGAGATATTCTCTAATTCTTTAAAGATCAGAGATATATTTGGTTAGACCATTTATGCATGTACTGTACATGAATTGAACCAATTTCTGAATCAGAATCTGCCCCTTTTCAACCTACCAATCTTGTCTGCCTGCAGCAACAAATACCAAAATTTTGTATAGGAATTTGTTGGTAAATTTTGCAAGTTCCCTAGTTCTTGATCTTGATAGAGAAAGAGTAGAATTTTTTTTTTCCACAGAAAGATTTCTACACCCTTCTTACCTACTTTGTGCCCAGTCCCAGACTGATAGACTACCTGATGGCTTTTTATAGACAGTATTTTTCCTTACACATCTTCTGATGATACTTCCATCTTGGGTTGTTTTCTCTTTTTCAGATATCGTCTGATTTAACAAATGCTGTCTTTGTGCTACAGTTTTTCAAATAAAAATAGTTCATTACCTACATGGAACACTATGAGACACAGTTTATGTGGCATGGAGAAGAAGTGTATCTTCAGTTTGTTTTATCAGATTAACCTTGTAAAACTCCTACATTTTTGATAGTTTTATCCTTTAGATTTACCTTGATGATCTCCCATTATATTTTGGGGTTTATGTTTTGGCTCAAGACAGTGCTATACTCAGTGTGAAAATACACCCTTAAGTATACTGCCTTACCTAGATCATTCTAACTGCTATAAAATTCTTGAGATAAAGGGGAAGGTGGACTTGACACATAACAATTACACTAAAGATAGTCTGTGCAATGGGTAAAGGGGCCCTTGATATATGCAGCAAGTTGGTGGATATAAGCCAAATGAAGAGTAAAACCAAGACACTGAATTTTAGGAGAGTGAAGTTTTAATAAGGAATTAGTGGATGAGACCACTTGGAAAACTTCCCTCAGGGATAAAGTAGCTAAACAGAGCTGGCAGCAATTTAAGGACATTTTTCTTAGAGCACAAGTGCACAAGAATTCTTGATCTCCACATATACGAAATCAGGCAAGGAAGGCAGGAGGCCATTATGACTCAGTAAGGACTTCTTAAAGTGTAAGAAGGAAATGCACAGGCAGTGGAACCAGAGACATATACCCTGGGAAGAATATAGGGACGTTGATCCAAGGTGTAGGAATGGGTTCAGGAAGGCCCAGGCACAACTGGAGTTGAATTTGTCAAGAGATGTGAATAATAATGAGAGCTTCTACAGGTACACTGGACAGGAAATAAAGATTAAAGAAAATGTGACCCATGACAAATAAGAGAACTAGTGAAAACTGACATGGAGAAGGCTGTGGTACTCAACAATTTTTTTACCTCACTTTTCACTAGCAATCAATCTTCTCATATCTCACAAGTTTGTGAACCTCAAAGCAGGGACTAGGGGAAGAAAGTCTCCCATTGTAAGAGAAGATCAGCTAGTAAGACCACTTGAGTCACCTGAACATGCACAAGTCCATGGGACCCAACAAGATACATCCCAGTGTACTGAGACAATTAGCTGATGTAGTTGCCAAGCCACTCTCCATCATACTTGAAAACTCCTGTCAGCCAGGTGAAGTCCCAGGGACTGGAGAATAGGCAATCCAGTACCCATTTTTTGAAATGGTGAAAAGCAGGACCCCATGAACTATTGACAAGTCAGTCTCACCTCATTGTCCAGTAAGAGATGGGACAGATCCTCCTGGATGTTATGTTGAAGCAAATGTAATACATGGAAGTAATTAGTGAAAGAAAAAATGGCTTCACCAAGACAAATCATGCCTGGCTACTCTGATGGTGGAGTGACTGCACCAGTAGACAAGGGAATAGACTTCCATAAAGTGTTTGACACAGTCCCACACAAAATCCTTGTTGCTAAATTGGATAGACATGGTTTTGATGGATGGACTATTATATGCATAAGGAATTGTCTGGATGGCTACATCAAAAGTATCAATCACAGGATATCACAGGATCACAGGATATCACAGGATGTCAAGGGTTGGAAGGGACCTTGAAGATCTTTGAGTCCAACCCCCAATATTTACACCTTGTCAGAAGTGGGATGTGTCCTTTTAGCCCAGAAAGCCAACTGTATCCTGATATGAATAAAAAACACAGCTAATAGGGAAAGGGAGATGATTCTCCTATTCTGCTCTTATAAGACTCAACTTGGAGTACTACATCCAGTTCTATATTCAGAGACTAGGACAGGTTGCCCACAGGAGTTCTGGATAGCCCAGCCCAGGAAGTGTTTAAAATCAGGTTGAGTGGGTCTTTGAGCAACTCTATCTAGTGAAAGATATCCCTGTTCATGTCAGGGGGATTAAACTAGAGGATTTTTGAAAGCCCCTTCCAAACCAAACTATTCTATCATTCTAGAACTACAAACATCTAATTTCCCACATTGCAACGAGTTTGAAATTCTATGTATTCATCTTCCACCTGAAACTGTCTATCAAAGATTTTTATAAAATACCTGTAGACATACATAAAATCATCAGAGTGTTACATAGCCGTGTAAATGGCTGATGTACTAGAAGCAATGGGCAATTGTTACATTCATATAAGTAGGGACACAGTTATGTGGCCTGTTTGATGTGTTGGCCCAAATGAGAAAAGCATATTCTGTTTTGATAAAATCATGAGTGTCATCCAAGCAAAAATCTCTAATACAAGAAAATAAGGTTTAACTTAAGCCGCCCCCCCCCCAATCAACAAACCAAAACATTTTCTAGTTACTATTTGCTTGTTTTTCAAACCTCAATTCATGTTTTCAAAGGCGACTTTTTAATCCATCATAATTTTCAGTTCAGTAAAATAAAACAAAAATATATAGGCAAGCAAATAATATTACCACAGCAGGACATATTCAGCTGGTGTGGACATTTTGATTGCAAATAGTACACAATTTAACCTACAATCTCACTGCTTTTTTTACTCTTCAGAACTTTTCTCAGCTGCCATCATAGCATCACATTTCTTTTAATGAAATTTACATGCTCATGGAGGTATTGTGAGGATGATTTCCCCTGTTTTCAGCAGCTTTACTTATATTTTTCACCAGTTTCCTGAATTCTTGGAGGATATGATACTAGAGATAGAGTGGTGACAATATAAATAGCCATTGAGGAACTTAATAAAATGTTATGCAACAGACAAAGGTTTGGAGATAGCAGATGGGTATATAAAATTATGTCTACAAAGATATTTCTCAGTTCTTCTTTACAATACATTTTGACAATATATTTTTCTTTTACCAAAAAGATGATAAGAAGGATATTGTTCTCAACAACTATTTTTCCTTAGTCTTTAATGTTAACATCTCTCCCAACACCTCCCAAGCCAAAAAAACACAAGGTAGGAATCAAGGTGGTGAAATCACTCCCACTGTATGTGACAATCAGGTTTGTGACCTCCTGGGGAACCTGAACATACATAAGTCTATGGGACCCGATGAGATGCATCCCAGAGTTCTATGTGAACTGGCAGATGTAGTCACCAAGCAACTGTCAATAATACTTGAGAAGTCATGGCAGTCAGGTGAAGCCCCTAGTCCTTGGAAGAAGGGACCTGTTACACCTATATTCAATGAGAGTAGAAAGGAGGACGCTGGGAACTACCGACCTGTCAGCCTCAGCTCTGTGCCTGGGAAGATCATGGAGCAGATTCTCCTAGAAGGTCTCGTAAGACACATAGAGGACAGGGAGGCAATCAAGGACAGCCAGCATGGCTTCACTAAGGGGAAATCCTGCCTGACCAACCTAGTGGCTTTCTATGACTGCATCAGTGGACAAGGCATGACCTGTGGACATGATCTATTTGGACTTCTGCAAGGCCTTTGACACGGTCCCCCACACCATCCTACTAACCAAGTTGGAGAGATACGGATTTAATGGGTGGACTGTTCAGTGGAGAAGGATGTGGCTGGATGGTGGCATCCAGAGGGTAGTGGTCAATGGCTCAAAGTCCAGATGGAGATGTCCTTCAGGGGTCCGTAGTGGGATCTGTCTTGTTTAACATTTTTATCAATGACATAGACAGCAGGATTGAGTGCACCATCAGCAGGCTTGAAGATGACACCAAGCTGGGAATGACAGATGACATCCCATTTGGATGACACCTGGGAAGCAAAACAAACTGTTAAACACCCTTTGCAACAGAGGGTGTTAGCTTACAGGCAGGGATGTTCAAGGTGACTGACCATCTATTCATTTCTGCATACTATATGAACATATATATATCCTCATGCAATACAAAACCAAGCTTAAAAAAAAATCAGTTTCATAATCCTGGAGATAATTTTGAGACAGGTATCTTTCAGTCAATACCTTCCTTAGTCATATGTAAGATTCCTTATTAAGGATAAATAAAGAGAAAGAGATTTAATAAAATTTAAATTTCATCAATACATTAGTGTTTTATGAAAATAAAAATTCATGCCTCAGTTGGACTGGACATCAACTTTAACCAAAGGTCTGAGAATTAGATCTAAAACATGGAAGTGTTCTGTAAACAAACATAACATTCATTTTATGCATAGCCAACTAGCAAAAAAATATGCTAAGGATTAAATCAAATTCTGATTAAAAACTGTCTTATCAGAGTAGCTATTTGTTGTTAAAGTCATTTAGAATATGGAGAGTAATTAAGCTATTGAGATTTCTCAAAAATTATCTAGGTCTCTGGTACCCTGATTCTTGCCTCTTTTGTTTATGAAGTACTTTGTACACATACTTGATAGCACAACTGTTGGCAGATTTGATGCCACTTAATGTTGTGCCTTGGCTTCGAGGGGGACAGTTGATATTAGTGATTTATGGAGGAATGATACAGATTAGTTAGAATTTAGCACCAGTCAGGAAGACAGAGAAGAGAGAATCAGAATGAATAATATCATGACTCTCAAAATGTCCAAACAAACAGAAAAATAGTTCAGGAAAGATTGCCGTGAATTATAGAACATGGAGAAGCTAAGATTTCTGAGGCAGATGGTCTTAGACTGTTTGTGTCAATGCAGCTGTCATGAGATGTTCTCTTTTTTACCTAAGGAAGAAAAATTAATGTCATGGCAATTTTGAGGTTGCTTCTGTAAAGAAGGACTGCGCTTGTCTGAACTAATACAAAGGATTGGTACATCTGTAGTACAGCTTGGTCTACGTACCATACAGGCTGTGGTAATCAGCAGTAGTACCCTGAAAGCAGTCAAAAGCAAAGAGTATTGAGTTGTTCATGTGTACAAAAACTCTTAACACTTACACTCTTTTCCATAAATGTGTGGGTAGCAACCATTTTATTAACAAATGTGCAGATAACTGAGGCAGACTATAGTTAAAGGAAGTAGTGTAAATACAAGGATATCTAAAATAACACGTCCTTATATCTAAATTAACACTGGTTTTTACACATGAATAAAGAGCTGGAAGTTCATAGAATCATAGAATGTTAGGGGTTGGAAGAGATCTCTGGAGATCACAGAGTCAAATCCCCATGCCAAAGCACCGTGCCATGATCACCTAGGGCATGTCACACAGGAACACATCCAGACAGGTTTTGGAAGTCTCCAGAGAAGGTGACTCCACAATCCCCCTAGGCAGCCTGTTCCAGTGCTGCATCAACCTCTCAGTAAAGAAGTTCCTCCTCATGTTGAGGTGGAACCTTCTATGCTCAACTTTATACCCATTGTTCCTTGTCCTATTGCTGGGCACTACAGAAAATAGATTGGCTCCTTCCCTTTGACACCCACCCTTCAGATATTTATAGACATCAATAAGGTCCTCTTTGAGTCTTCTCCTTTCAAGACAAAACAGCCCCAGTTCCCTCAGTCTTTCTTCATAGGGGAGATGCTCCAGTCCCTTAATCATCCTCATAGCTCTCCATTGGATTCTTTCCAGTAGATCCCTGTCTCTCTTAAATTGGGGAGTCCAAAACTGGACACAGTATTCCAGGTGTGGTCTAACTAGGGCAGAGTAGAGGGGAAGGAGAACCTGCCTATACCTGCTGGACACAGTTTTCTTAATGCAGCCCAGGATGCAGTTGGCTTTTCTGGCCACAAGGTCACATTGGTGTCCCATGGGTAACTTGCTGTCCACAAGGACTGCAAGGTCTTTCTTCATGGTGCTGCTTTCCAGCAGGGCAACCCCTAACCTGTACTAGTGCCTGGTGTTTTCTCCAGAGATGCAGGACTCTAAGGACTCTACACTTGTCCTTACTGAACTTCCTGAGTTTCACCTTTACCCATGATGATCTTTCCATCTAATATCAGGGTGATTGAAGTCACCCCGGAGCACTTGGGCATGTGATCTTGAGGCTACCTCCAGCTGCCTCTAGAAAGCGTCATTGACAGCTTCTTCCTGGTTTGGCATTCTGTAGTAGATGCCCACAACAGTAACACCCATGTTTTCATGTCCCTTAACTCTTACCCATATGCTTTCAACGCTTTCATCGTCTCCCCCTGAGTTAAGCTTAATTCATTCTAGTTGATAACTCACATAGAGAGCTACTCCACCACCTCGCCTTGTCAGTCTATCATTCCTAAAAAGTACATAGCCATTCATTACCACTTTCCAGTCGTGAGAGCTATCCCACCCTGTCTCTGTAATTATGATGAGATCATAGCCCTGTGACTGCACCCAGATTTCTAGTTCATCTTGTTTATTTCCTATGCTTCTTGTGTTGGTATACACATACTTCAGAGTCTTAGTAGAGGAGCACCTGTTACCATTGTGGGTAGCACATAGTCCACTGTCCCCTACAGCTGCTGGGATATCAATAGAGATGTTACACTGTCCCACAAACATCCCAGGCTTGTCTCCATTTTTCCCCCTTCTCCCTTCGAATCTACTTTAAAGGTCTGCCAATGAGCCAAATCAACTCCTGTGAAAGAATCCTCCTCCCCCTTTGAGAGAGGTATAGCCCGTGAACCACCAGCAGTCCAGGACTCATGTAGATTGACCCATAGTCAAAAACCCCAAAGTCCTGCTGGTGGCACCAGTCTCAAAGTCAGGAGTCATCTGTTGAGTCCTCTTCAGTCTTTCTGGGTTGGATCCTGCAAATAGAGGGATAGAGGAGAACACTACCTGTGCTCCTGCTCCCTTGACAAGGTGACCCATGCCCCTGAATTCTTTCTTGACAGTCCTCAGTTTTCTTCTCTTGAGTTCATTGCTGCCTATCTGGAAAGTTAGGAGAGGTTTATAATCTGTGGGCCATACAATGGTAGGAGCTTTCTTTCTACATCCTTAACTTGGGCCCTGAGGAGGCAGCACACTTCTCTTAGAAGTGGGTCAGATTTGCATATTGGGCTCTCCGTTCCCTTCATTAGGTAGTCACCCATAACAATGACCCTTTTTTTTTGTTGTTGGTATTGTTGTTTTGTTTTGTTAGAAGACGTCTGAATCTTGGGCTTGGGCTTCCTTAATCTTGGGAACACCTCCAAGCCTGACGATTTCCCTTCTTCAGTGATTAGTTGCACTTGCAGGGCATTGAACCTGTTCTGCAGGGGCAGCTGGAAGGTTAGGGGCATAACCGGAGCAACACATCTGCCACATGGCAGGAACTTGTTGCCGTTGCTCCATGTCAAGGGGTGGGAGGGTATGGATGGGGCAGGAGTTAGTCTGCTACATTGACCATGAACTTGCCCCCACTCCCTCTTATCATTTAGGCTTCTGCCTTCATCTTGACAAGGGAAGGACACCAGGGATACCTGAGCCTGTGTTCTTATTAGTGGTTCTTTTTGGTTCTGTACCAAGGCTGGAAGAGCCTGGTTCCACCAGTCTATTTCATCCTCAGCATCCCTGATATTCCTTAACCTCTCCACCTCACCCTGTAGTTTTGCCACCTTCAGCCTGATGCTCTTTAGGCTTTCCACTTCATCCTACAACTTGTCAAATCATCAAATTGAACACACCACGTGCAGCAGTACTCAGGGCTTCCACTCACGGCAAGTTAAAGGCTTAGGCACTCACTACAGTCTTCGACCTGGACAGCTACGTGTTTCTGTGAGAGCTCCATCTGGGTTCCCACATTTACTGAAACAGGTGATGGGAGCTTGACATTCTGATGCATGGAGACTATGGCTATGGTCTTTCCTACCAAATATACCACACCAGGATACCATCACACAGGGGAGAGCAGAAGGCTCTTTTTGTGTTTCCTATTCTTCTCCTGGAGCTGAGAGCTGCTGACTCACTGTTTATGAGCTGGTATCCTGGTGGGGCAGTGCCTCATGGGCCCTGCTGGCACTGTTCCAAGGCTGTGAAAAGGCTATAGCTGTCTTGTTTCTCTGAAGCTGATTCAGAGAAAGCCATCCCATAAGAATCTTCACAGGTAGGTTAAGGATTCTTGAATTCAGTTCACTATGGACACCATTACATATCCTAAATACCTATGGTAGAGATTAGGTGGTTTGTGCTAGTCTTTTTGTCAGATAATCTGCACCATAAAAAATATTGGAAATATTTGCCAAATAACCTGTAGTAATAGTTTTGGCCTAATAATATTTTACAGAACTCTGGTGATTTTTTTATACTCGGGATATATGCGCACAAACAAAAATGGACACAAACATAATAAAATCATATGAAGGATACATGCAGCATGTACTTGAAATAGTGTGATAAATGCATTCAGTAGACTGACAAGGATTAATAGAAAAGCCTATGAATAGTAAATTATCCTTTTTAAAATTAGATTCTTGTACCTAAGTAGAGACATTTACAAAGGAGTTTTCTGCATTTGTATCCTTTTCCACTTTATAAGGATAAGAACCTTTATAAGGTTCTTAGCTTTTCCAGGTGCTAAAGAACAGTACATTTTCCTTCAGTTAGGACTGTAAAAGTTTTTTAAAGAGGAAAAAAACCAACACCACAAAAAAACAAAACCAAACCAACAACAACAAACAAACACAAAAAAACCCAACAAACTAAACCCCTCAGTACTGCATCCATAACGTGCATAACAACTAAAACCAGTTTTATAAAAAAATAAATAAATAACTCAACAACAACAAAACCAGAAAAACTCTAAATCTCCTAATCTTTCTTTGTTGCTAAAGTTTTCTTTATTCTTTCCATTCTCTCCAATATGAACAATGAACAGAAAAAAAATAATTATAAAAAAACCCCAAACTTTAGATACTCAGTATGATTTCTGTCCTATGCTGTATAATGTATAGGTTTACTCCACTGATAAGGTAACACAACACACTTAAATGAAAATATGAATAATGGATTTAAAAGCTCTGAAAACTCTCTTTCTGGTGTGTAAAACCAAGGTAAATTATTGAAAAACAATTAAATGCATTTTTTGCCTATGTAAGGCATACCTATTATTATTATCACTATGCTTACAATACAGAAGCAAAATTACATTAATATGGGAACATGAACAGAATAAAAACAGTCAGTATATGGCTTTTTAATACATAAAGTTATTATGTTGATTATTTGTCTTTATGGTTGATCTTTTATTATACCATGTTTCAAGTTGGGGTGAATTTACATAACACCCGCTATAAGATACTAAAAGAAACACTAAGCAGCCATGTATCATTATCTATATTGTGTCATCAAACCTTTATGACTAATTCACATTATAAAATAAAATAAAAAAGAGTAGAAATTCACTTTTGAGATCATCCAGAACAACTTCTTTAAATGTGCTTAGCAGTAAATGTAAATGTAAAGGAGTCTTTCCTTCCTGAAACACCAACTTGTAAACTTTGAAGCACAGGTGACTGACAACTTATATCTTTCTCTCACACCCCTTCCCATTCCTTCACCCTTACATATTTTTTTTTTAGGAGAAGGAGAAAATTGTTTTCCATAACTAAGATGGCCTTTAAGTGTCCCCATGGGTTAAGTCTGTTGGCAAATCCTTGTGCTCAGATTCTGTGCATGATTTCAAACACAAACAGAAACAGAAGAGTTATCTCAGGGAATTTACCATTTTTTTTTTCTTTCTTCCTCTTAGTAGGCTGAAGAGCTGAAGTCATCATTCATTAGGTCTGGGAGAAAGTGAGTAAAGCCAAATAGTCTCTCTATTGCACTCCATCTAGTTAGAGATGCTGTAAATGGATGACAGTCCCTAGTTCACAGGAAAGCAAATAACCATCTATCAAATGCAAAGTCAGATTACGTTCCTGTTACCGGGAAATCTTTCTACCACTACTTATATCTTTCTCTCTTTCTATCAATGAAGGTGTCACTTGGGAAAGAAAGAAACTTAAATAATTTCAATTCTGATGTTAATGGAAGATGATTGCACTCCAGAAAGACAACAAAGAAGATGAGAAGAGAGAACACTGCTATATCAAAGCATTTGACTATTTTATATAGAGTAAACCAATAATTTAGGTAGCAGATAACCTATGATTACAGCAAAGGTGGATCAGAGTAAATTTTTAGAATGCTGTCTCCCTTAGGTTCCAGAAATTCAGCTTTTTAAAAAAATCACAGTTGTCTGATACAGGCTATATGAGATAGTAAAAAATTAAGTGATGTGAAAGAAAGGCAGGAAGTGAAGGGGAAAAACATATTGCTGTAACAAAACCCAGTTAGGCAATCAGATGGTGACATCCTGCATTTATAACTTTTTTTTTTTTTTTTTTTTACTGAGAAGAATTAATACATGGCTGAACAAATGCTGGTTTCAGTGTTGCCTCAGGTCGGGGAAATATCAGACATGATGGACTTCAGAAGGTACAACATCGTATCCCCCTGAAAATT
>JANHFX010021511.1:17284-30522 GCA_027560015.1 Chloroceryle amazona | reverse complement strand
TACTGGTTTTGTATATATTTGTACATATTCTATTTTATTATTATTAATCATTAAAGCTGTTCTAGTTTCCTTTTCTACTCTCTAAGTCTCTCTCCCTTATTCCCTTTCTCGTCCCCTGTGGGGAGGGAGGGGGGTTAACAGAGAGCGTCTGTTATAGGTGTAGGGGGCTGCCCTGACCCTAAACCATGACACCAAAAAAAGGAAAGAAAAATACACCATTTATAAGAATAAAATAAATCAGCACAGAAAAATGGCAATTTAAATAAAGTTCACTGGCATGTCTAATTTGCATCAAGTCCATAAATACTCACTGATTCAGAGGCATACCAAACTAACATAACAAACAAACAAACAAACAAAAAAAAAACAAAACACCACAAAACCAAACCAAAACGCTACTGCAGTTTAGACTATGCATATCATTCAGACTATGTTTAATAATATTATCTTTGCTATATGCCAAGTTTTTAGCCTAAAAACAGCAATGGCAGCATGCATCAATTCCACTTTCTTACAACAATATTGCAACAGGTTTTGTTTGTGGCCTACTATGTGCATTCTTAGCTCAACTGTTTAAAAATCATTAACAATGTTTATTTAAGAAAAAAAAAGTGACAAGTTAGAATGAATTTTCCTTCTCAAATTACAGAAAATCATTTAATCTAACACACTGTTAGAAAATCCATGCTCCATTCTGACCTGCTAATTCACCCCTTGACAAAGTAGTGCATCACCATGACTAATGGAGAAAATGCAGTCTGCAAAGTGTTTGAAGCACCAACAGTAAACAGATTCCACCTACAAACTTCACACAAATATTCCCAGAATTTAAGCATGCTATCATATATTAAGTGAAAAGGAGAAGGAATAAACAAAATAAAATAATAATAATAAAAATATATATATATATATAAAAAAAACACATAGAAGTCAGCTGCTGGTGCAACTGTTCAGCTGGACAAATATAAACAGTGACACGGTTTACCAGAAATGGAAAATTCTCAATATGCTTTTGACTAAAGCCAATGATTTCTCCAGGTTCTGTTTGATTCTCTAGGTACTTTCATCAAACAGAAAGCAGCATTTTCCATATGGGCATACCTACACAGGATTTTGCCCACTCCTAAAAAGCAAAAGAGGAAAGCAACACCACAGCACACAATAGCCAGCTTCGGCACTTCTTGACAATACAGTTGCTGGAGATGATAATGAACACAGGCATCTAGTTGCCTTCCTTTTCCCAGCTTGCAGATCACATGTTGTACTATACAACATTTTGTATTATTCAATATACGTTCAGCAGCTGCTGCTACAATTTGTTGAAATCAGTAACTAGAAGATGAAATGATTAAGACTGTCTTCATCATAAGAGACTTGCCTACATTTAGGCTTTGATTGCAACAGTTTTCATTTTGCACAGGACAGAAGGGACTAAAAAAAGTCCAAACATATTTTTTCCAGGACAGATTACTGCTAATAAAACAAAGGCTTTGTTCTACCTCAACACATTCACAATCATAATCTGGAAGACACCATGTACGCTGAAAGCTAAAAGTACACTGAAGCTACATTTTAAGCCATGTTAATCAGAGCAGTTTTGTCACAGGCGTCTTGCCAAGGCTCTCTTGTGCCCATAGTGCCAACTCTAGGGTCCAGAAAGCTTAACTCTAAGGCTGGTCTTCACACACATGAGTAAGGAGACTTTTGGGCATGAACAAAGGGCACAAGAAACTCACTTTCTGCCCTGCCAAAAAAAAAAAAAAAAAGAAAAGAATCACATGAAACAGCAGTTGCAAAACACTACTTTTTCACTTTCAGCAGACAAAAGAAATATTTCTTTTGCAGAAAAGGGCTATTTTATATTTGCTCTGTTAATGACTACAGATCTTCTAACTCATGTAGTTAAAGGCCTCAAAATTGGAGACTTTCCTTAATGTTGACATTTTAATCAGTATTTATAAATTCAAATTTTATTGATTCAGCTGACCCAACAGATACTGGTAATACGCTCCACTGATGTGGAAGAAAGGTTCAAGTTGTAGGGCAAGAGTCACACTAGAAAAACCAATACCATTGGGACACCAGGCAAGGTAAACATTAAACCCATTTACATGATTCTCTCAAGCTGAAATTTGATTATTTCCTGCAGGGCTTTAAATGCCTTGAAAATTCTGAAAGATCCACACCAAAGGAGAACCCATTCTAGCTTAGAGAGCCACATTATCATGACCTTCTGCCTGAACTGCAAAAGACTACTGTCACTACTCCTCTTCCTATATGGTAGGCAAGAGGATACCCCCCACCACCAGCTGTTGCATGAACCTTCAGTTACTAATCTACATTCCAAAGCAAGAAAAAGTGATTTCAACCTCTCCAAAGACAATACAATAAAAGGTCCATAATGCTTTTTGATACTACACTTCTCTCCCTCCTGAAGTTATTCAGGTTCTCTAATTCACTGCAATATCAATTTTGAGAATCCAATGCAGGGAAGAAAAAAGGAGAAGGGTAATTTTTCTTTGAGGACTTTTTTAACTATTATTTTCCTTAACAGAAAGGGATCATAACACAAACATTATCAGTCTGCTCTTTTTGCTTTCATTCAAAGGTCTCAAAATGTGTGTAACAACAGATATATCTGCTGCATCAATCCCTGGTCTAAAAACTCTGATGCAGGAAGGAAGTTGATGTCTAGCAAAAGACCACCTTGAGGCACAACCCCAGCCTCTTAATACTGACAATTTCACTGGAATAATGCTTGATAAAACAATGCAGATTACTAGACCAGTGCTGGACTACTGTGTATAAGAATTTGTGAACTCCTGACATGAAGAGAATCACTGTTTCAGCCTAGGCAAGGTTTTCCATTAAACCACAGTAGGCAGACAATCCTTCTCACCTACAGAAAGCAAAAATATGAGTGATAAATCCTTTTGCAAAATTTATACCATTACGGGATCTCTCTATATCTGCTAGCAAAAAAATCATGGATATTATATAGTTTTTATCTGGACTACAAACATTTTAGGTGAATTGAGATTAGGACTCTATAATTTTTGGTTTCTTGCCCTCTTATAGCCTATTTCATCCTGCTCCTTGTCCAATATAGCAGATGGAGTCTTCCCAGTCAAATTACAGTAAATCCCATTAGTAACTGTATTAAGTTAGTGCAAACATAAAAGTAAAAGGGAATTAAAAAAAAATTTAACTGATAATCCTACTTATACTGTCTTAATATGGTCTAACAGGATAAGTGAAGTTCATTTGAATTTATACCTCTATCATATGTTTGTGTGCAAGTTTCTGTCATGAAATGCTGGCTAATTAATAGGTAGAAGTTTCCAATATACCACTATCTAATATATCTGAGTGCAAATTTCTGTCATCAATTATCTACTTATTAATGGGCAGAACTTTCCAAAGACACTGAGATTTCTTGTGTGACTAGTCTCAAATAACACACTCACACAAAATAAAATAAATAAATAAATAAATAAAGACTAGGACAAACACTTTCTGTTATGCATCTATTTGACATGAAACAGAAGTTAAAGAGTAGCCACCAATAGTTCCTTGACACTTTCTAACTGTTCATAAATGAGGAGGGGCAACTCAATCCTAAACAGAGTATGCAGTAGACAACAGACAACAGAATAAAAATTTCCTCCTAGTAACTACATTGATTTATACGAGTCATCTGGCATGCCAAGTCCAGCAGCTTTCACCTTTTCTACAGTCACACCACCAAGATATTTGAGCAGAAGAAAGCACCAGTGTATTTTCCATGCTAATGTCATTAGTTAAGTACGTGCAGAATAGTTTTATGTGGGAGAAAAAAAAAAAAGAAATTAAAGTATGGATGAAATACCTCCCAACACTAATTTTGGCCTCACACCAGTTCTTGGTAAACATTCCAGATTCTAGCCCACAATTCAAATCCACTCCACCCACACTGAAATGAGGATATATGTCTACTAATTTAACCATACCTTAGGGCTAACTTTACACTTCCGTAATATTCTCTTGCAATCTAAACAATTTCTAATACTGTTTCTACCACAGTTATTTCTATTTTTAGCCAATTGGGAGGCATGCGAGCACCACTGAGGTGAAGGCCACACATTTGAAATAACAGCTGCAAACATCTAATTATAACTTGGTATTACCTTCTACAAAACTGAAGTTTTAGTAAGGAGACGAGGGAGTACTGTGGATTTATTTTGCTTCTGTTTTGGGGTAGAAGTTTATAAAGCCTATCTAGAACAATGAATAGTACACTACTGATGGACTGAATTTTTCAGGAGATCGATTTTATAAGGGAGTGTTAACTTGCAAAAGAGATGATCTGTTTATAATGCCTGACTGCAAACTATCTTCTGCTTCTATTTATATGTCTGCCAAACTCTCTAACCTTTGGTAAACATAACTTTCTAGAAATCCACTAGCCATCAAATCAAGCTTCTATAAGCTGTTGCCAGAAAGAAGTGTTAGGGAATACTAGCACTTCTTTCTCTGCACAAACCTGGCTACTGGATAAATTCTTTTTTAAGTGAGCAGACCTTGTGATGAACAAGTTACAGTAATAGTCTACTTTTGAATAGACTTCAGTATAAGGCAAAATTATAAGTAAGCATGTGGATTTAAAACACACTTAAAATGTAGCCTAACAAGATATACAAAAGTATCTGATTCATTTAGATATCTATTAATAATAGCCATAAGTAATTATTTTTACTGAGGTTTCCCGACTATTTAAGACCTTCATCCTAGGTTTAGAAGGCAGAGACATGGCTCTGAACAGCAAACTATTTCTTTAAGTCAGAAGTCCATGAGGTAGGCAGAAAACAGTTCTAGAAAATTTTTATCAACTTAGAATATTTTCAACAGTGACTACTGTAACTTGAGAAGTGACTTCATAAGCAAGAACAAAAAGCATTTATTTACAGATGCTTCAGAAACTGGTCAGTATCAGTTGAGGACTGATTAGCACACACTATAACTAACTGAAAAGGTACTCACTTCAGAATGACTTCATTCAGTAGAGATAGTTTGGTCTGAACTTCCTCTTCACAATCAACTTGGAATTTCTAATGCGATTCATTATACTATCACTGTTTTCCCCAAGCTATCAAAACTCAAAGTTATCTTCATAAATGTTACTTACAAGTATTCCCAATTTATAATGGCCACCTATGCGGAATACAGATTTATTGTCATTATGTATTGAAACGGAACAAGATCTTGAAAATAGTCAGAATGCTTTTCTTTCTAACTCCCTCTCAACTTAAATGCCCCCATATCATGTTGGGTTTTATTTGACTGTTGCCTTCCCCAGCTTTATAAATGAATGTTTTATTCCATCCTTCAGGTCATTACTCCTGTAGCACTTTTTTAACATTGTCTATCTGTGTTCATATTTGTTACAGACGGAGAAGATCTAACAAACTATACCGCAACCCTTCAGAAGCTTCAAATTAAGCTTCTGTTTCAAGGCACCACCAAGTACTGCAAAAGTTGTGTAGGGACTTCATCTATACTGCTTTTATGTATGTCTGAAAACAAACCCAGCTGTGTGGGTCAAAGTGAGCTGATTAGAATTCACAACATTTCAGTTTCTTTTGCACGATCCATATTATCAGCTGGAGAATGCTATGCTGAGAAGGACACTTGAGAGCTATGCATCATCACAGAGCAGGCAGAAGACAGCATGCAGCAAGCACCACACCCTTCAATCACAGAATAACTCAGGCAGGAAAGGACCTCTGGACATCATCTGGTCCAACTCTCCACTCAAAGCAAGGCTTAACTTCACAGTGAGATCACACTGCTCAAGGCCTTTTCTAGTCCTGTTTTGAACATCTTCAAGGATGGAGCCTGGTGGAACCTTCTGAGTAACTCATTCCAATGCTTAAAACACTTTAAATTGAGAAAAAAATATTCCCTCTATTCAGATTTTCCCTGCTTGCAAACTGTGTGCATTTTCTCTTGCATTTTTTGCAGTGCATCTCATGAGTGACTATCTGTATCCATCTATCAGGTAGTGAAAGACATCCATTAAATCCCACCTCAGCCTTTACAACACTAACCAAACATAGCTCTTCAGCTCTTCCCTGTACATCATGAATTCCAGCATCTTTCTTGCACTAGGGGCCCAAATCTGGATGCAGTTATTTCAGATGCATCTCTTAAATGTCAGGTAGAGTGGAATAATTACCTCCTTTAACCGGCTGTCTATCCCCTTGATTTTTCCTACTTTGGGTGCACTGTGATTACACCAGCAATACATCCCTATACATACCTTCAGCAGCTGTTAGCACTAGTTAGGTAAGCATACTAACTATTCCTGCCATGGCCTGTTGCTGTTCATTCTCCTGTTAAATGTTTACTTCCACTGAAAGGATGAAGGAAGTACTTCCTCCAATACCTGGAGAAAACAATCCTCTCTCTCAAAACATTTTTATTACTTCCTCTCTCAGTTGCAGGTATCAGTCTCAAGCACTTCCAAGTCTGACCCAAACAAGAGTGAAGATAGGAGATTTCACAGATGAGACTAACCTAGGAATCTAGAAGCAGCATCACTTGTAGGCCCTAAAATTGAGATCCAAAGAGAAATCTACAGAGAAGAGGCTCCTTATCATTGTTTGAAGCCCAGCTTTCCCTGACTTGCATCAAATCAATCAGCCAATCATAAGGCTGGACACAAGCTCATAGTTGGCAAAGTTCACAACCCCATATTTCTACAATGCCACTTTTGCTAGGACAGGCCAAGATACTCTCCCCTCGGGAAACACTGATCTCCACATCAGATGTCAACACAGCATGCCCCTTGCTGCTTTGGGTCACCTAAATCACTAACCCACAAATGCATTTCATTCGGGTTCAGGACAATCTGCAGAATGCATACTAAGATGCAGGTTATTCACTTGTAGTCATCTGGTCATAGGTGGAGGGCCTTCTGGGAAAGATCAGAGGACACCTCAGTGTCCTCTGAAGCACTACTGCTGCTTTCATGAGATACACTGCCTTGCTTCAAAGTCTCTCAAATACAGTTGTTCTCCCACACACATGAGGTTAGGAGCATGATGCAGAAAACCCCGGGATCAAACACGCAGAACAGAACATTCCTAGAAGCCTATCAGGATGCTTCCTTAGGCACAAAACCGGTATTCCTTTGCCAGTCTCTGATGGTCTTGCTCCATCCCAAACAGTGTCCCTGATACAGGCAACAGTCTCTGCAAGCTATGCAGGCTGGGCTACATAACATCCTGCCACCTGGGCAAACAGCTGCTGCACAGGAAGGCAAAAGGAATAAAAGCAATCCCACCAGTCTTTACGGAGACAAGAGACAACACACCATTTCAATGTAACAAGTTTGTTTGGTTTGAGCTTTGGGGTTTTTTGTTTAGTTTTGTGAGGTTTTTTTAAACCAGAAAGAGATGAAGCAACAAGCTTAAAGAAAAGTATGTCAGCTTTGTGATGGCAATTTGCCATCTTCTAAAAGCAGCAGGCAAAGTAGCTCTTACCTTAGGATGGCAACAAGACCATGGTGGCTTCTGCGCACCTACCCCTACCACCGCGAGCAACTTGCATCTCTTCCTGAGGCAATAAATTCTGATGATGAGCATGAGAAAAGCTGCTGGAGAAGCTCCGACAGTACTGTTGCCTTTCTACAGATTCCTACACCTGGAATTACCTGCACAGCTGACTCTCACCCTCTTAATCTTGATAAGGAGAGCTTCCCTGGTCCCCATAGCCCCAAGAAAGGGTGATCAATGCCCTGTGAGTCCGAGCATTGGAGAGGGCTGCCAAGACAGCACTGCAGTAGGTCTGTCTGCAGAGGTGAATAGAGTATGCAAGATAAATCTTTGGTAGAGCTTGCAGACAGGCTGCACTGCTGCTGCCTTTAGAGATGATGGCTGAAGAGCTAGGTTTGTTTAGTGTTGTAAAGGCTGAGGTCGGATTTAATGGCTGTCTTTCACTACCTGATAGATGGATTCACAACTGTGTAAGATAAAGTTGTGGGCTTTCTTTATAGATGGCATTACAAATGGATTCCTTCAGGCAGAATGCTGGTCATGTTGTCACAGCAACTACTGATAAGGGTCCCTAATGCCAAACAACAAGCAGGAGGAAGGGTAACCGGACTCCAGTGACACTCCTACTGACTTGCAGCAGGCTGCAGGTCAGTCTGCCAGAAAATAGCTGCTCAGGAAGTGCAAGCAGGAGTAAAAGGGAAAGACAAGAATTTGTTCCTTAGTGGCTCTCTGCTAAGAGCACTTCCCTCCTCTGCTTTCATAGTGATCTCAATGGCAAATACTGACAATCTCACACTGTTTGAAGTATGCCCCTAGAACACAGAGGAGACTTTGAAGAACACAGTATATCACTCTTGCTTGCTGCGCAGCAGTGTGTGCCGCACTTGTCCCCAGCCAAATCTGCTCAGGTAACCTAGGGCTACACCTCCCACCAGCACACAACTGGATGTAGCACCTGCCGCAGGACAGGTCTGCCTTCAGCCCTTCTCTTTAGTAATCTTAGTCCATGGAATAATAGTCCAGTACAGTCCAAATAGTCCTGAGAAAAGGTGTTGAACACAGCCCTCTCACTGTTCTCATGTCCCCTTTGGGGGCTTGTCCTGTGCAAAGCAGCAAACTATACCCCCTTGACAATCACAAGCAAATACTCCTACTCCAAAACTTCCTGCAAAAGGGCACCTGTTGAGATGCCAAGGGTTATTCCAGATCCTACCTTCCATCAGCTAGGTCAGCCTGCATGTGGTCTGATTATGGGTGAACATAACATTTCCCAGATCTAGAGAAGTACAAGGCAAAAGCACATAATCCAAACCTCTGTTTGAGAAAGGCACATAGGAAAGAGGGGGAAACATGCAGACATTGTTAAGTTACCTCAGTCAGACCAGGGAAGTACAGCCCTTTCAAACTGCAGCAGTTGACTCCAAGAACACAGCAAAGGTTGCAGGCAACAAAAAAGGCATATATATATATACATGACATAAAGCATGGCAGCTATTCTTCACTAAGGAGTGTGTACCAGAGAGGAGGAAGGGAAGGGATGGCTGCCAGCACAGATATGTGCAGGTGCCTATCAGAACTAGCTTTCTTAGACTGCCTTGTGGAAACACTACCCATTTATTGAAAGGTTCACAAAAAACAGCACCCAGAAAACTACTGATCCAGGTTTTCACCGTTCTCTGGCACAGACAGTGAGAAAGAGTTTTAGCAGATGATCTGCAGACCAGTCCATGCCCCTGGGAACTATGAACTTGATTTTCTCTTCTGTCACACAGTATCAGCAGTGAAGAAGTGCTGCTTGTTTGCCTCCTTTCTCCTCCCTACAGACACACTTTAGTCCAAAATCACTCAACCAAGGTATGTTCCTACTGTGTACTAGTCTTTTCCAAGCAGGTGATCATTCTGAAGCTGCTGGAGGACAGGTGGAAGATGATGTGGTCTGTGGTGAGAGCCACTCCCCCCCAGATGCGGGGCTGGTATCCAACAGCACTGAACTGCCAGCTCAGCAATTTGCTCCCATTGCATCAGGGTGTCCTTGAAGCAGCAAAGAAACTGACTAAAGCTGACTAAAGCACAGTGACTAAGGGCCCTGGAAACACCAGTAAAGACCCTTTCTGATCCTTCTGTCTCAAGAAAAAGTGCAAATACTTAGAAAGTTGCTCTGCAGCTACCAGACTGAGGTTTTGACAACACACCTACCTTTGACAAGGTGCACCCAGAGGTACAGTAGGGCACTGGGGTACAGAGGAAAACTGCTAGAAAACTAGTTAACAGGAGGGAGCAAAAGCTAGCACAGCTTATGTCCATAGAACTGCACTTTTATTACCTGGAGTGATTCTGAAGTACATTAATGAACACAGAAAGTAGCTCACCAAAAGTATGGGCTCTTTAAAAGGCAGCACAGACTTACTCAAAATTTACTTCTGCTCATAATTAACAAATCCTTTTACTATAAATATATAAATACATACACAGTTCACTCTCTCATCTGTAACACCCAAAATGGCATTCCCCAGACTCCAAAAAGGATAGCTTAGTATTGAAAATGTTATGGGCTAAAATCAAGAAATAATACAAGCTGGCAACAGTAAAAGTCAACACAACTAATAAATAATGAGTTAACACCTTTAGCAATAGAATTAGTCTGACAACAGTGACTGCAGCAATAATTTAGAATGCAAAAGACGACAACATCTGCCCACCTGTTCTTTTCTTTCATAAAACCAAGGATTTTCTTTCAAGACCAGAACTACTACCACTGATCTACTTCAACCTCTATCAAAGGTTGTACATAAATATTGCAATTAATTCTGCAAATGCCTAAATCTAAAGGAAAGTGAAAAATGGGATTTCTAGGAGGTGCAGTAATGGATACAGAGTTTCATTTTTGGACTCTCACAAAAAGTAGCAAAAAATAGTTACAATTGAACTGAATAGTTACTGATGCTCTAAAACAGACATTGTAGTACATTTTATTAGCCTGGAGAATAAAGTTCCATAGTATCATTACACTCATTGAATAACTCAAGCTTTTTTTGTGTCCTGTTAAGCATATCTCTAAAAAGGTGGAACAATCTTACAAACTAATCTGTACAACTACAACATCTGCCAATATTTACTCTAAAGCCTTGTATCATGATTTGATAATAGACTACTTGATTTTTTTCTGTATCCTTGCCAATTTCTTTATTCTATGAAAGACTTTTGTTTAAGAACAAGGCAAATTAATTGCACCTGTGTTTAAGAAAAGAGACATCATGCAAAGTAATAAAACCAAAGTAGAACACTACATACAGTTTCTGTTTCACTTTGCAAGTATAAAAATTCTTACTCCAACTTTTTAAAGAAAGTGCAACAGTTGCACTTGGATACGAATCTCTCCAGAACTGAACTTCACCTTTAGAGACGGAGTGATTATATCGCTTGTAAATGAGTAAAAACAACTAATTCTTCCAGCAAGCACATAGAGGAGCTTCTCTTGGGTAACAAATACTCTGCTGACACAACATTCCATTTTAAAAATGGTCCTTCAATAATGGCACTCACTTTGGTAGCTGCTGGTTCCACTAGTCTCTGGCGGTGGCGTGCTGAGCTGAAATGACTCTTCTGAGGCGCCCCTTCCTGACAGTGAATGGAGAAAGGGAAGGAAGAAGAACAGAAAAAAGGGGGGAAATGGATCATGGAGAGGATGGAATGGAGGATGTTGGAGAAGGAAGAGGGAGAGTATTTAACTGAACTGTATATTTACTAACTTTGGAAAAGCTTTATTAAATCAGTTTCAATAATACCACCGTACAAATATCAGAAACGAAGTGAAGCTTTTGCTAGAAGCAGCCTCATGAGACTTTTATATGTATATTACTCATATGCATTTAATGACACTGTCTACTATAAATACACATACATAAACACATGTACACATGACTACTTCATTTCTAGATACACACAATAAAGTCAAAAAAACATTAATTTCGCTCTTTCCAAGTATGTACATTATCTTACATTTTCTGTATCAGTTTAAGAAGCTACACTCAAAAGAATACAACCCTCACATTCTAACCCAAAGACCAATGTCTCCTCTAATGAAATACAACTTTTTGGATTCACATTCTCCATCCAGAGGTTCAGCAGACTATCAACCATCTTTTGTTTTAGAGATATTTTTTTTTTACCTAGCAGGGATTAATACCTTTCTGAGAAAACTTGAGAAACAGCATGCTCATACATGTGAAAAGGATTGTCTCTTAAAAAGAGAAATCTGAAAGACTATTCAATGGAAAAAATAGAAGCATAATATAGTCTTCATCACATGTGCAAAATTGTTTAGGCTAATATCTCACTGCAGCCAGTTGTAAAACTACCTCAATTTGCTGGAGCTAAAAAGAGCCAACTTCCTCCTAGGCTTCAAACAGTCAACTCTGTGTCTAACAGTGTCTGTTCTTGCAATCTCATATAGATTCCTCCCACTGATTAAAATTGGTACTGAATAACCTCTAGAGCAGGGACCAGCCTGTCCATAACCTTTTCCTACACAGATACAGAGGAAGCAAAGATGGTTTAGGTAGATCATTAAAAGTCTTCAAAGAATGGGAGAACACACATAAAAAAAAAGTTAAAATATGTCAGACATATCAAAACACATCAGAAAAAAAAAACAACAACAAACACAAAAAAACCCACCCACCTCTAATTCTTCCATCAGTGTCATAAAATCTTAAGAAGTACATATACTTTAACAGGTGATAACCAGATAAACAGGAACACTTCTACACACCGCTGCTTCTCCTAGAACACACTGAAAGAGCATTCCCTACTATCATGTACACACTGAAAACCAATTTTTCAGTATGTACAGAGGAAAGCAAAGTTTTAATTAATATGGAACATGACCACTGTTATTGAAATCAGGAAGACGACAAAAGGTATTTACCCAATGCCATCCATATCCCACATAGCAAATGTTAAAGATTTTTCCAGGATAGGAGAGATACTGGTTGAAAATACTCTACCTGCTGAATCTGCCTCCTCTACCAGGAAACAGAAGACTTATATTTAGTTTCTTCCCCAAGGTACTTCAAATAGTTTAAATACTCTGCCTCAATCTCTCCACAAACTTTGCAATTTGTACAGCCCTCCGTTGCTGTAGTGAGTGTGAACTCTACATTTTGCTATTTAAGGTATGCATCTGATGGGGAGAAGATATGGGTCATGAGCCTACTCCAAATCACAGGAAGCAGAAGATGAAAATTCATGAGACTGTTTCCCTTTCTTCCTCAGTTACAGAACCAGTACACAATTCATTCTAGGACTTTGGGAAAAAAAAAAAAGAAAAACATCATCCTAGTATTTTACAAATGCAAGATAGACTTGCTTGTATTTCTGAAAGATATCCACACTATTCCTTAACTGAAAATAGTTCTACTCAACTTGGTAAATATTTCTCAAGAGCTCAAGACCCTGTTTTTTACAAAGCAATTTTTACTTCTTAACAAAAATATTTCCACTCTCTCCAAGATATGATTGTAGAGCCAGCTCTGTAACTCAAAAAGATGCAGTAGAAATAATCGAAGATTACAGACACTGGAAAGTTTACATCATATGCACCAAATCAAAGATAGTAGGAGTAATGCAAACTAACCCTAATGAAAAAGCAGTTATCTAACACTTGCATAAATATTTGGTTACAATTGCAGAAGGCTAGTACAC
>JANHFX010021511.1:5491-17211 GCA_027560015.1 Chloroceryle amazona | reverse complement strand
TGGTTACAATTGCAGAAGGCTTTTCTACTGATTGTAATGACTTTTGACAATGTTCCAGAAGAGGGGGAAAAAAATATGCACACTGAAAAGGGTACACATTCAGAGAAACTGCAGTTATTACAAGCAAAGTACATGTAGTAGATCTATGACATCCTCACAGGATGAATGTCCTTTCAGAGGAATAGCTTGGTTAGAATTATCAGTTAACACACTAAAATGACAGCCAGAAAACCCAGCTCCTTGCAAAGGTCAACATGATTCATATGAACAAGGACAACTGAAGGAAAAACAGGACCCTAAATAATTTTCATCTATGGAAAACTATTTTAGGTAGATAGCATGAAGAAAAGTGGCCAGAAGGCAGAAGAAATCAGAGTCAGAGAAGCAACAGTGACAGTAATCCTGCACAGAGGAGATGAATTCACCAAATGCAGCTGGGCTGTGACAGCTTTGCAAGTATTTAGCACTGAAGGAAAAAAAAATAATAATAAAAAAAAAAAAAAACACAACAACCAAAAACAAACAAACAAACATACACACAAACAAACAAACAAACACCACACCCACACTCACAGCAACAACTCCATCCACATCAAGCTGGACAAATCTTAATGCTGGCAGGTCTATTTCAATGTTTTTGTGTTATTAAGTATCATAATGAAAAACATCTCCTCATGTATGCCCAAACCATGATTTTTAAGCGTGCTTCCTCTTCCAAGACCAGCCCTGTGCTAGCTGCTCAAGATTTACCTGCACCCAAGATTTTAAGTCCCTGCCACATCCTTCAGTGCCCTACACTCTGGCCTGAGCATCTTAGAATTTGCATCTAGCAAAAGCTGCAACAAAGCTCATGGCCAAGGCCTAATGCCACAGCTGAGACCATATCTTGAACATTTCCACACACTGCAGTCTACCGCCTGCTCTACAGTGTTTCATACTAGATGCAGCTGTTCCTCTCCATTACCTAACCAACTGTGCTCAAGTGCAATGTCAGTCAGTGACAGGCCACAGTGCTATGCTTCAGACAGCATAAGATGGCATAACACAGTGATGCACACCTGCACTT
This sequence comes from Chloroceryle amazona, assembly GCA_027560015.1. Taxonomy (NCBI): domain Eukaryota; kingdom Metazoa; phylum Chordata; class Aves; order Coraciiformes; family Cerylidae; genus Chloroceryle; species Chloroceryle amazona. The sequence continues at coordinate 16,145 of JANHFX010021511.1, read as the reverse complement.
GAAGACTTAATTTCAAAGCACAGGTCAAGAATTTAGCCCCTTCTCTCTATCATCTAATTGTGTTAGAAGCACATCTGATAAAAGGAGACTGGGAAACTCAAACTAAACTAGTTCACCTTTTTTCTTCCTGATATCAAAGCAGAATTGCTGTCTCTGCTAACAATAATGACTGGATCAGATCAAAGTGATTTAGCATTTCTATAAATATCCACAAAAATAATATATAGAGATGTAAAAAAGTCTTTATTATCCTACCAAATTAGATTATATCATAAAGAACTGTGAAAAAAAGTATTCTGTTCTGGAAGTTTGAGCCTCAGCCCTTTTGCTGTCCTTCTCCATGACCCACAGTTCTCAAAATAAAACACGACACATGTACCCTTCTAAGTGGAAACAAGAGCTCCTGACTAGTATATTTAGCTACTTCCTAGTAGCAGTCACATCCACAAGAAGGGCCAGAAGACGAATCTGGGGAACTGCAGGCCTGCTGCTCTGACCTCAGTGCCAGGAAGGTTATGCAGTTGATCATCCTGAGTGCAATCATGCAGCATGTACAGAACAACTAGGCAATTAGGCCCAGTCAGCATGGATTTATAAAAGGCAGGTCCTGCTTGACTAACCTCATCTACCATGACAAGGTGACCCGCTTAGTGGATGAAGAAATAGCTTGGATGTTGTCTACCTGGACTTTACTATAGCTCTTGACACTGTTTCCCACAGCAATCTCCATGGGAAAATGGCTGCTTATGGCTTAGAGGAGTGTATGGCTGCAAAAGTGCCTGCTGGAAAAGGACCTGGGAGTGTTGAATACAAACCAGCACTGTGCCCAGATCACCAAAGAAGGCCAACAGCATCCTGGCTTGTAACAGAAATAGTGGGGAAGTGATAACAACCCTTTATTCAGCAGCCCTAGTGAGGCCACATCTCAAATCTTGCATTCAGTTTTCAGTCCCTCACTACAAGGATATTTTGGTGCTGCAGTGTGTCCTGGAAAGGGCAACAAAGCTAGTGAAGGGGCTAGAGGACAAGTCCTGTGAGGAGCAGCTGAGAGAACTTTGAGGCAACTTTAACCTATTCAGGATCATCCTTGGTGGTGTCCCATGGGACAAAGCCCTGGAGTGACTGGGAGCCCAGGAAAGCTGGTTGGCTTTCAAGGATCCTCTCCTCCAAGCTCAAAGGCACTGTATCCCTAAAAAGAAGAAACCAGGCAAAGGTGCCAGGAGGCCTGTATTGATGAACAAGGAACTCATAGCCAAAGTCATACACAAAAGGGGAATCCACAAAGGATGGAAGCAATGACAGGTAACCTGGGATGACTACAAGGAGATTGATCATGAAACCAGAAACCAGGTTAGAAAAGCTAAAGCCCTGATGGAAACAAATATGTCCAGGGACATTAAAAATAACAGAAAAGGGTTCTACAGGTATATCAAAGAAAAAAGAAAAGAGATAATGTGGGACCTCTCCAGAGCCATGCAGATGACCTGGTTACCAAGGATATGAAGAAGGCTAAAACATCCAATGACATTTTTGCTTCAGTCTTCACTGGTAACCACCTGAGCCTCACCACACAAGTCACAGAAGGCATTGGTGAGGTCTGAGAGTGATGAGCCACCCAGGCTAGGAGCAGATCAGGTGTGAGAACACCTAGAGAACCTGAAAGTGCACAAGTCCATGGGACCTGATGAGATACATCCACAGGTCCTGAAGGAACTGGCAGCTGAAGATGCTAGACCCCTAGCCATCATATTTGAGAAGTCACAGCAGTCTGGCAAAGCTCCCACAGATTGAAAAAGGGGAAACATAACCCTCATTTTTAAAAAGGGAAGCAAAGAAAACCCAGAGAACTACAGACCAGTCAGCCTCACCCCTGGGCCAGGTAAAATCACGGATCAGATTCTCCTGGTATCTGTACTATGGCACATGATAAATAATGAGGTGACCAGTGACATCCAGGGTGACTTTACTAAAGGCAAATCATGCCCAACAAATTTGGTGGCCTTCTACAACAGAGTTACATCTCTGCTTGCTATGGGAAGAGCAACTGACATAATCTACCTAGACTTGTGTAAGGCATTTAACACCGTCATACATGACATCCTCATCTCTAAGATGGAGACACATGGACTGGATGGATGGATGGACCACTTGGTGGATAAGGAACTGGCTAGAAGGTCACACTCAAAGAGTTGTGATCAATGGCTTGATGTCCAGGTGGAGACCAGTGACAAGTGGAGCTCCTCAGGGGTCTGTTCTAGGTCCAGCGCTATTCAACACCTTTGTCAGCAACACGAGACAACGGCATCGAGTGCACCCTCAGCGAGTTTGCCAATGACACCAAGCTGCGTGGTGTGGTGGACTCACTGGAGGGAAGAGATGCCATCTACAGGGGCCCTGACAGGCTTGAGAATGGGTCAATGCAAACTGCATGAGGTTCAACAAGTCAAAGTGCAAGGTCCTGCACATGGGCTGGGCCAATACCAGGCACAGTAACAGACTGGGTACAGAGGGGGTTGAAAGTAGCCCTGAAGAGAAGGACCTGGGGGTGCTGATTGACAAGACAACATGAGCCAGCAGCATGTCCATGCAGCTCAGAAGGCCAACCGTATCCTAGGATGCAGCAAGAGGAGTGTGGCCAGCAGATCAAGAGAGGTGATCCTCCCCCTTTACTCTGCTCTTGTGAGACCCCACCTTGAATACTGCGTTCAGTTCTAGTATCCCCACAAGAGGGACACAGATCTCTTGGAACAAGTCCAGAGGAGGGACACAAAGATGATCCAGAGGCTGGAGCACCTCTCCTACAAGGATAGGCTGAGGGAGCTGGGATTGTTCAGCCTGAAGAAGACTCCAGGGGGACCTTATAACTGCTTTCCAACACCTCAAGGGGTCCTACAGGAAGGCTGGAAAGAGACTTCACAAGAGTGTCCAGCAATAGGACGAGGGTAAATGTTTTTATACTGAGGTAAAATGGGTTTAGATTGGATCTTAGGACAAAGTTCTTCAGTACGAGGGTGGTGAGACTCTGGAATAGATTGCCCAGAAGCGTTGTGGATGCCCCCTCCCTGGAGGTGTTCAAGGCCAGGTTGGATGAGGCCTTAAGCAACCTGGTCTAGTTGAGAGGTGTCCCTGCCCATGGTGGGGAGGTTGGATTACATGATCTCTAAGGTCTCTTCCTGCCTAAGCCATTCTATGGTTCTATGAACTGTGGTTGTTTAGCCTTCCCTTAGAAAAACATGCTCTCTGCAACTACCTGGAAGGAGGCTGTAGCAAGGTGCGGGTCAGCCTGTTCTCGCAGGTAACAAGTGATAGGAAAAGGGAAATGGCCTCAGTTGTGCCAAGAGAGGTTTAGATTGGACATTAGGAAATCTCTTCACCAGAAGGGTTGTAAAGCCTTGGAACAGGCTATGCAGGGAGGTGGTGGAGTCACCATCCCTGGCAGTATTTAAAAGGTGTGTAGATGTGGTGCTTACTGACATGGTTTAGTGGTGGACTTGGCAGTGCTAACAGTTGCACCTGATGATCCTGAAGGTCTATTTCCAAATCAGAACTATTCTGTGAGTAAGGTAGGTAGCCCAGTTGCAAGATGAGATACTCTGTAATCAACTGCTTAGAATTTCACTGTATTTACAAATGGATATAAGCCTGTGTCTAATACTAGTGCTTAATGAATTTTTACCTAAGTTTAATGAAGTACAATGTATCTTTCCAGTTCTAGAGAAATCATGCTGAAATGTACCATTAAAAACTAGCTTAGCAAAACCATCCTATTTTTTTTAAATATACAGCATTTGTAATCAAATGTATAATCACAAAACTGAAATTTTTAAGTAGTTTGTATTTTTACATCCATTTCCATTTTTCCCCAATTTACACAATAGAAAGCTTCAACAAGTTATAACAAGGATAATGACAAAGACTGTAAATTTTGAAAGCAGTAAATTGGAAGAATCCATCTCCAATACACTACAATTTCAACTTCTTTTATCACTAATAAGTCTAATTTTAAACTCTGTAAAGTCTTACTACGTGCACAAATGCAAACTTGAGAAATCAACTAAGAATGTCTAAACTTCGAAACTACTGACATCACCATTTACTACCCCCACCACTTACCCTGAAACACTTCTTAAGAACTGCACATCTACTTGTCTGTTCTAGCCTATTACACTGAAAACAGTATGAGAGGTAGTCATGATATTTTGTTTCTATTCACTTTGCAAAGCTATTGCAGCTGAAAGCAAAGCTGCATTTCATCCTAAAGCATATACCAAAATCATAAGCTATCTGCTAGCTGAAGTATGAGCTGGAAGACGTGCAAGTTCAGAGAAACCACCTACGGAATGTAGACCTGCTGAGAAAGCAGGCAAGCCCCTGGTCAGGTCAGTGACCTCCAACCAATGCACACAAGTTAGTGAAGATCCCATCTGAAAGGCACCCCTCAGGCCCAAGGCACAGGACCCCCAAGTCACTGCTGACTATAGCTTCCAAACCAGTGCCTTAGAACATGCACTCCCAGGTTTAGTCCCAGAGGTCTCATTTCCAGCTTCAAAATGATATCAACACAACTCATGCCCACACTGACACTCCAGGTGGCAAAAGTGCTCATGCAAAGGGAACACACTGGATTTCTTCATAAAGACAGACGTGGAATCATAATAGCATTTTGCAAAGCAGGTTCAGCTTTGCCTTCTGAAGTGACATAAAAGTGTCAAAATTTTCAGTAGAAAAATCAAGATTAAGAGAAAGCCTTTCACTTTGGTATTGTATGGTCTTATATTCCCTAGATAATTACCTAATACAAAGAATTTCCGCCTTTTCCCACTCTGATAAAAGATTTGTTGTTCATCATCATTTATACCATAATAAGAGGTCAGAAGCATTTTTGAAACAGCATGCGGATACAAGCCGGTCTTATCAAAATAAAAATGATCTGTTAAATGAGTCAACTTTACCTGAATTTTCTTCATGAAACCATTCCAAAAAATCATGAAGCATGCCATTCAACACTTTAAGTGAAATATTGGACTGTGCTAGCACAAAAATATGTAAAAAGACAAAGCTTTAGTGAGATATAATAGGAAAAAGGAAGAAAAACTATCAAACCACAACTTTGAATATTTTTTAAAGCCTATTGCCTCCCAGGGGCTAAGACACCATAATCAACTTCTGATAGATTGATAAATTTTAGGATATAGCAATGGAAGCAATAAATATTGTGGGATGAATATAGATCCCAGTTACTTGACATTACTAAAAATTTACATAGTATCATTGCAACACTAATTCACCATATTACACAGTTCTGATTTTATTAATTATGACACAATTTGGAATGTCAGCATACTACATCAGCAATAACATTTCTTCACAGACACAGCTTCCTGACACTGGTTACCTGTTGAAGAGATGTCTGACCACTACCAAGACCATCCTACCAGAGAGATGTTTGAAAAAAAACAACTGATGATTAGATAAGTTCTGTCCAGGTGTTGCAGTTTCATACTTGAACTGTATTAGAATTAAGTTATAGCTGATACAATGCAAACCAGCCTGTTCTAAGGTTTAGTTCATACTAATGAAAGGCAACCAGGGAATTCAACATCACCAGTAACCTGTAGTCTTGAACAAACGCATTTCTCTCTGCCTCCATTTACCAAATAGATAATGAAAAGATGTTTCACTGAGAACAAGACACGGGGAAGGAAGAAAACAGAAGGATCTAGGGAGACTCAAAAGGTAAATTAATTTCAAGTTTTCAGTGTTACAGCTGCAGATTGCTTAATTAGCTTTTCACTACTAAGAAAAAGGGAAAAGGAGTACTGCCTTTACAGGCACAGGAAGCCTTTTCCCCATAAAGTTCAATTAAATCTACATAGACAGAAAGAGGTAGTAGGATGTACAGGGAAGGGTGGACACTGCATGCATTCTGTTCCCCAAAAAGACTCATAAAATTAGACAGCAAAACATACGTTGCTTATATGAAATGACACTGAAAACTCACCAACATTTTAAAGGACCTCCATCATGGAAAAATCAAATCATTCAAGATGACATGCAAGAATGCAAAAAAAAAAGACTGAATGACAAAACCAAGAGGATTTATTTAGGCAGACACGGACAACTTTAGCAGAGGTTCAAAAGCTTGGAACTTGCCTTCTTGAAAATATAGTATAAGACAAAAGTCTATGCATGTCTTGCACTGATGTGAGAGGTAACAAATAATGTAGTAATAATTTTGTCTTGATGACTTCAAAGTACTCTGAATTCAGATAACTTAGTTTCTTAAAACAGACTGAATTCTTCAGACAGTCGGCAATTCAGTAGGCCAAATGTGGAAGCAGGACCAAGTTACTCAGCTTTAGATTCAAACAGTTGTGAAATGTTTCAGAGTTTATGGGGTAGAGGGGTTGGTTGGGTTATGTTTTTTTTAACTAGAAAGATGTGCACTTCTTGCTCTCTACTGTTTAAAAAGTAGATACTCAATGTAATACTTAACTAGGCCCTGTGACAAGCTCTACAGGCTGATGAGGATCTGTTGGAGAGACATTTCACAGCACAGCCAAAAGCATAATAAGTAAGAAAGGTTTGTACCTAGTTATGTTGGGTTTTTTTTTTGAAAAAAGTAATCTGTTGCCAGTTACTTGACAAAGAATGTCACATTATGATACAGCTGGCCATCCTTATATCCAAGGCCAGAAATCAAGTCAACAAAACACCAGGTACATGTGTAGCTCCAATTTTAAACACTAAGAAAACAAATCCTTAGAAGCTGCCTCACAAAAAGAACAAAAAATCAAAAGCCAGGACTGTAACTTGTACCAATTAATCTGTCCAGCAACAGAAACTACTGACAAAGGAGAAAATTAATCTGAGGTAACTTACTGTTTCCTATTCTTAAAGCACCACCATAGATGCTAAATTTTGTATAACGTAAGTGTGTAACTGACAGGTTTGCTCTCATTGGTTGGCAGTAACACATTAGCACACCAGATTTTCTCCCATTAGTAGTGCTAGTTACAGCACGGCATCCTTCTCCCCAGTTGCATCCTGTTGAACACAGACAAGTATTTGAAGAAAGAATATCAGGCAATTTTGAGGATAGAAGAAAGAATTAGTATCTGACAGGATTCTCATTAATTACTCTATTTCCTCAGAGATGGTAGAGAGAACACACATGAGAAACAGGTGTTTTAAATACCATCTTTTTTTCTAGAATACCTGCTTTGTGGGAATACATAAATTATAATATGCCTGAATCTTCTCCCTGAATCACCTTAGAGCCTGAAGACAGGAAGACACACTTCACATATCTATAAGCCTAACGAGCTTTACTGAGTTCAGCATTGGAAGAGCTTAGCATTGATCTGTCAGGTAGACTCCACATGAGAACAAAATTATATTGAAATAATTTAAGGTGTCTTTAGGGTAAAACAGGCAATCAAAAAGCATATGCTACAATATATTGCAGCAATGCTAAAAAAAAAAAAAAAAAACAACACCAAAACTAACAGGAATGTTCAATTCTTACCATTATAACAAAGCAAGAGGCTTAAGGTGCTACAGAAACCATTAAAAACAAACTGGTCTTAAACACACAAAAATAGGTGGGAACTGAAGGAGAGAAAATAAAATGCATGCACAAAAAAAAAGTGGCTATTATGGCAAAATTATATTTTAAAACCCCAAACATCTTATAAAATGAGAAAGCAAGAGCAGTTCTTCCACACTCTTGTAACAGGTGTTCAAAAATAAGCAAGACCTCAGCTGCAATCTCAATCAGAAAATAATACAGGTTTGCCATGAAGTTAAAAGGGAATTTAAGAAAGCCAAAACACCAAACAGCAGAAAAACAACACTGGCATTCCTGGCAGAGCAAAGAGCAAGCAATATGAACTAAAATCTGAAGACTTGTGAAAGAGATTTGTGCTGAAAGATGAAGATCTATATAGGGTTCTAAGAGAATAGACATAGAAGTCAACTAAGTGCTGTTTGAGAAATTGAATCAAGTTAACAGTCAATCAAGATATTACACCAGTTTAGCAGGCACATTCATAAGATAGAAACTGCTATCTTCACTAGATTAGAGAGAAACGCAATGAAGTCTTTGCAGACACTACATACAAATAGCTTTGTCAGATCTCTTATCACTACTGCAAAACAAAGCATGCAAATGCAGTAATACCCCCTACCAAGCAATAAACATGACATGCTTTACATTAGATTGCCTTCTGATGCCAACCAATCCAAGAAACATGTAGATTTTGAGCACCTTGTCCTAAGAAAAAGCTTGAACTATAGCTTACAGACAAGGGCAGATATCCAGGTGAAAACTCAGGAAAGAAAATACTATTCAGCTAAATGCTTGAATGTTAAAATATGCTATTTATTGTAGTCAGAGATATGGTCTAGTAAGACAAGGTACTTGATCTCTACTCGTCTTACACCAAATAAACTAAGATAACCTTTAATGTTTAAACATATAAACACACTACTGTGTCTTGAAGAATCAAAAAAGGAAATAACTCATGAACAAATAAAAAAGTACCACTAAATATAGCTTTTATCCTAGTCATATAAATGAAAAAATAAGAAAAGCAAATGTTTATTACTCCTTCCTTTCTTCCACTTCTCTACATTAACTAAAATATTGAAAAATTTGAAGTAATTTAAAGCTAGGAAACTCTGTTCACAAGGGGCTTCTGAGTCCTAAAATCAATTTTCCACCCACAACCGAAATTTTCCAGCTGTGCCCACAAGTGTTGTATTCAGAAAACATAAGAGGATAGGGATTATTTTCAGGTTCTTCTGTACACAAATTCTGACTTCCAAATTCCCTAATGTACCTGCAGAACTTGCGTACAACTAGGCAACTGAAATGGCATCCTTCTTCCTGTCGTATCATTTAAAGAAAAGAAATAAAATACATTAAAAAAAACAAACACACAACAAAACCCACCAACTTTTAACATAAAAAAAAGCTCAAGAAGAAGTTAATGCAGGCACACACTTTATACACTTTAGCACAACTCCCTTGCTTTTCACATAGTAAGAGAAAGTTATATTGTGGGACGAGAGGAATATGCCTTAGTTGAAAAGAATCTCCAGATATGTATCTGTCTTTGATATAACCTCATTTATCTGTAGAGAACAAGAGTATTCAAGGATGCAAAAACATACACACACTTGAATTCTAGCCTTCTAGAGCTAAAACACTATCAGAAGAACTATAACATGACATTTACCTCCACAAAACATATGAATGTACTTCAGTGCGTTGTACAATCTAGGTATTCGGTAAAACTAACAGGCTCCAAACAGCTGAAAGTGAAATCCGGGAAAATATTAGTCGTTTCATAACAGGAACTACTGGTTACCACTAATGCCACAATCCCCATCTTTTAACATGAGGCCACCTATTAGTTTCTTGAAGATTGTGGGTTTGATTACTTAAATATTTTCCTGCAATATGATCACTTGTGAATTTTTTTATTTTACAGCACCTATCCAAAGATGACATTTTTGATACAGTGCTGCTGAATCTCCTATTTCTGACAGTACAGCTTAAAAAGAAAAAAACAAACAACCTTTTAATACTTTTCAGTGTAATTGGTCCCTTTTCTGACATAGTGTGTTGGTTGGGGAGCATACCCAAGTATCACAGAAGTGCTATTTAATATTCCTATGAAACTAAGCCAACTAGATATTGGAAACAAATTAATTTCAGAAAGGACTAAGTACTCCAAACAATGTGCTCTTTGGAAGCTTGGAATTTAGCACCTGAAGTCTCTGAAGAGCTTGCTTTTTCTCAAGGGCACAGAGACTGAGTGCAGTTGTCCTTTCTATCACTAATCCCAGTTGCTGCATGCCACTGTGCAGTGTGCTAAACCTGAAAACTGAAATCAAGGGGGACTTGAATCAAGAGGTGGGGGGAATCCAAGAGGAATGAAAGAATAGAAACTGAGATTACAGAAGACATGAGCTATTGACAGGAAAGTGTTGTTCTGATTTACATCAGATGAAGCAAGGATTCTACAGAGAATAGTTAGGATTGCAGAAGAACTTATTGCTACATGTAAAGGGGAAAAAGCAAAGCCAAGAAAACAAAATTGAAACAAATTTTAAAATTGCCTTTTTTGAGTGTTTTACTTTGTGATCATAACAATTACTTATGGATTTTTATGTAATTTTAATGTTCAAATGGATAGTTGGCACTTCTATAAGCAAAAAAAAAAATTATTGCTTCAATGTAATAAAAGGAATAAATAGCATCTCAAAGCCTGTGGACAATTTTGATAACACCCCTAACTTAATAAATAGAAAACTTTCAGACTTTTAAAGTGAATGTAGTGTATCAGTAGGTAGAAACCTACTGATCTCAAATCATTATGTTATATACAGTATATGAAGTGACATGATAATCAAAAATGCATCAAACCTGAGAGAAGCATGTTACGAAAAATTTCAAAAATAAAACATAGTTTCTTTATTTGTGACAAAGTGAGTAAAACCCATGCTTACAAAACCATTTGTCAAACCAGTAACTACCCATGGAATCAAAAAACCCACCATGTTTCAATCAGAAGTTAGGATCCTTCTTGCAGCTATTCCTACTATTACTAACCAGGCAGCCAAAAAAAACAACAAAACAACCCCT
>JANHFX010021510.1:0-25102 GCA_027560015.1 Chloroceryle amazona | reverse complement strand
CGGGCTGGCGCTCGGGGGGGACAGCACCAAGCAGGGCAGGGCACACGGCAGGCCTGGCCACCCCGGGAGCTTGGGAATACTTTGTCACTGCCTGTCAGGAAATCAGATCACTCACTTTGTAAGGAAAGCAGGTCCAAATTGAGTCCAAAATACTTGGATGAACATGAGGTTAGGAGGATGGAAGATTAAGCAACGCTTGTCCCACTGAGGCTTCTGGGGATGCTGGGAGGAAAGTAGGCATTAATAGAACTTTACCTAACTAGTGTTTTTAAAATACTTTGATTCTGATCTAGCAAGCACTTTGATAATATAGATCTATGATATGCTCTGAATATTTCCTTAAAAAATGCTGAAGACATTCTCCCTGTTTGAGGGTTATCTCCGGGAGGTCTTCATTACATCGCCTTTTCTTTTGCGTGTCTACTCCTAACAAAAAACAGAGAAATAAGTCAGATGCTACAATTTAAACTTTCATCATATCTGAGAGTATACATCTCTTTTAAAGTGTATTTTCAACATGAAAAGAGCTAAAAAAATCACAATTATATTCCATTGCGTAATGTGTGTGAAATCAAGACCATTTGCACAGCTCCCAAGGCGGGACTGGGCTGGAAAGCAGCGATTCCAGCGGCAGCAGCACCACTGCAGGGCCGGGCTGTCACCCCTCCCTCACTTCCACTGCATGGCTCAGGAGACACCCGGAAGGTTCTACAGGTATTGTCAGTATCTTTGTCTAAAAAGCCAGCTTCTGGAAAATTTCAAGTGCAATTATTTTATAAATCACGAGCCATTTTTCCTTAATCTTGCCAATTTTAATGAAGAAAAAACATTAGCATTTCAATGTACAAAAGTCCAATAAAACATGATAAGTTGTGGTTTTGTTTTTTTTTTTCTGTTAAATCAGTGAGTGGGTAAAGTTTGGGTTAAACTTATTCAACAGTAAAAGTCTTCAAATTTCCACTAATAAATTTTTCTTTTCCTGATTTGGCTACAGGATAACGACAATCCAGAAATAAATAGCTATAAATACATTCATTGTTCCTATTCCAAAAATAATCACATAGGGAAGACACAAAACTGAAATTAACTTCTTTGAATCTGTTTCTTTACAATGAGCTATGGGCAAGTTATAGCAGAGTGACTCAAGACAGAAAAAAACCAAGTAGGGAATAAATTGGTCCAGTATCGACATTCATGAAACATACCAGTTAGCGCAATTCCGCGGTTAATTCACCCTTTAAATGACACTACTTAGTTGATTTTTATTTGCTTCAGGAATACATAATGAAAGCAGTTTCCTTTGAATCTTTGCTGAGGACAGGTAAGTACCCTGGAGACACGGTAACAACCCTTCAGTATGCATGTGCGTATATATAATTATATACAAATAATCATGCATCCACACACACGCTTGTATAGCAACACTGCATGTGACGGTTAAATCCATCATCATTCATCATTGGCAGCACTTGTTCCTCTGACTTGGCCTTGATTACGTAACTGTGGAGAAAGAAAATGCACAACTAAGCGTTAATGGTTTCCTCGAACAGCAAGTTCCAAACAGGCAGTTCTATTCATCTCCAAGAAAAATAGGGCAGGGCACTCAAAACATCACCAGGATTGAGCAAATCTACCAAAGCAATGCGAGATGCGTCAGGGACTCTCAGCTTGGGCACTGTCCTCACTGGTGGGGAGCAGCTCCAGTCTCCGAGGAGCCTCACACCCGTCAGCAGGACCGGGACCTGCTCTGGCTGGGGATCCCACCTGCAGTAGTGCAACAGCCACAGCGGGAAACCCCAGCTTGGAAGCGCTGGACACAAGCACCCAAACGCTTGGACAGTAAGTTTTAACACCATTTACTGTTCATAATTATCTGTGTGGAACTGAATTTTAGGAACTCAGGCTTTTGAGGTGTCAGTCCTCAGCTCCCCGAAGTTATGGGGACTAAAGCTCCGTATCACCTTGTGGCTGAGCGCGTAGCCGAACGATGCTCGCTGGCTTTGCTGACCTGTGCCCAGGGTCTGACGACCAGCAGGCTCCAGGCTCAGTGTCAGCGCAGTGACCGCCACAGGTCACGCGCTTCAGGTTTCTGTACTCGATCAGCACAAAGAGCCAGGTTACGTGGCCAGCACCCCGGGCATTCTGCCACTGGACCGAGCACCAGTGCCCATCCGTGGAGAGGGTCTCGCGTACCCTGGGCACCAGGGGTCATCTCCAACTGTTGATCACCCCAAGATTATCAAACAGGAGGGGGTAAGGCCCACAGGTGTCATCTGGAGATATGTCCATTTAGATGCTTTCTGCCAGCAATTCCCATCCATCAGAACACAATCACTTTTCTCCTTTGCCATCCAGCAGTTGACTTACACAGCTTGATTTGCCTCAGAACCTACAGAGAACTCCTCTAGACGTCAGCAGCCAAAGTGCCTCGAACGGAACCCTTCTTACGCATCTAAACGTAAAATAAAACTGTGAGCTACTAGATAAAGAACCTATCGCGCTGTTGGTTAGTAAGAGAGAAGTAACGATCTACGTGACCAAGACTTCCCTTCCCTGGCCAGGACCAGAACCAGCCCCAGCTACAGCTGAGGGTTTTGGAGAGGGGGGTGTGCTCCAATGTTTTTAGGTGGGGAAGCCCGGGAACCACACAGCAGCTCTAAATGACGCTTCCTACATTTTCAACAGCCCACGATGCTTCAGCACGGAGCCCCACGGCTCGAGATGCCCAGTGTGCCACCGCTACGCTCCTGAAGACAGGAGGTAGGTCGGTCAGTGCTTTGGCAGGGTCGGATGCTTTTCTACCATGCACTGGTTAACTGATGCATATCCCATGAAGCGCGGGTGCTCCTCATGTCCAGGAGTCAGGTACATAAACCACCAGGTGAAAGATGAAAAACAGTGAGAAAAGGATGGGCTGGGACAGAGAAACTCTGGAAGAACGCTGATGAGGATTCAGAGAATAACAGAAAAGTAACAAAAGCAGAGAGAACCCGACTATAAAAATTGACTTAAGATGAAGAACAGGATCAACAGAAGAACCGAAACGTGCACAGAATCCAAAGAGAAAGATTAGCTCAATTAGCTCAAACCAGGCAGAAGAAAGGGTGTTAATGAGAAAGGAGCAGTGACAGAAAGCAATGTATGGAGGAAAATGTCAGGCTGCCAGTGGTATTGGGCTTGATTTCTGCAGCTGTTTGTTTTTAAGCATCGCAGAACTGCGTAGTGCAACACTGTCAGAAAAGCCAACTCCTCATCAGGGATGGAAGCAAAAAGATATTCTTGTCATATTAAGCACATTATCACTAAGCGCTCACGTCCCAGAGGTCCTGGCCGTAAAACAAAGGGTTTGTGCTATACTTGGGATTTCATGAAAGTTGCTGTTGCACAATGGATGAAAAATTTGGATATGAAACAGAAAAAACAAATTACTTGGGATAAAATTAGCATCCATATTTTATTTGGCAGGGACACTGTTGCCTTTAGGTTATTCTCCAATAATGTACTTCACCACAAAAACCTTGAAATTGCGTAATCTGTAGGTGTTTGTAGATACCCCTATAGCAACAGTTGAGAAACCCCCAAATATTTTAATAGTGGGTCCCCACTCCTCTCACATTTCACAATGAACATAGAAAAGCTGTGTTAGTGCAACTAACCAATGCGTTTCTCCTGAGTATTCATCAAGTAACACACTTAAATTCCTGATGCCAACAGCTTACACAACAAGTGACTCGAAACAGACTATTTGCATTGCTTTGCGAAACAAGGAAAGAACAAACAAACATTTGATAAGCGTTACACCCAGAAACACCTGATCTTAAGGCAAGAACTAAAAGGCAGCAGAATATTTTGCAGAAAGTATTTAAGAGAAGTTACTTACCAGTGAGAAACGTGAAACAGAACTTTCTCTACAGGATGACAAACACTGAGAGCCCACAGGGACACAAAAGGGAAACTCACGCACACAGATGGGTCAGGTGCTGCTTGCTCTCCCCAACACACACCTCATACACACTCCTCACACTGCCACTACCCTTCCTCAGAGAAACTGGACAAAGTCCTTTTCATTCCAGATAAAGAGCTATGGGTGTGCAAAAGAGAACCCTTCTGACAAAGATCAGCGAAGAAAGCAGTTACTGTTCCTCCTCCACAGACACAGGTGGCTCTAGGCACAGGTCTGGTGTAAAGCACAACTAAAGAAGAAATCCACGTGGTTTGAGAGAACGCCTGCCATCATCAAAGCCGCCCAAACGCCAGTCAGAGCGCGCAACGTTCGCAGGAGTGAGCGAGCATCATTCTGTTCCAAAGCGTACTCTGGGAACTGCCAACGCAGACAAACCCTTCAGCTTCTTTGAGAAGAAACTCTGGTTTACCTATTAACACACAGGACAGCAAAGAACAACTTCTTTCAAAGCCTAAAACCGTCTCTACAGAGCACAAGATGGTTCCACTCAGTTCACAGAGTCCAAACACGGCGAGGGCGTAACAAGTGGGGACAGAGGAGCTCCAGCTAGTTCTGATACTGAGACGTGCTAGGCACAAACCACAAAATGCACTTCAGAACTGGCCTCCAAAGCAGGTCTAAAGAGCCAGGCAATCTGCTTAAAGATGCCTGGCAGCTGAAATGAGTTAAACCATGCAAAAAAAGCAAGTTACAGCTGAAGACAGATCTTGTCTTGAGAGAAGCAAGACAATGGAAGGAGAGTGACAAGCTGAATGGGTTTGGGGCATAAAAAACCAATTCGGAAAACAGCAAGGAAGGAAATGGAACTGAAAATCCAAAGACTGCAAAGGACCTGAAAACCCATCAGGATTTAAAATGAGCAAGGTCCATGCCAAAGGTCATGCTCTGGAAAGCTGCTACAGAAGGCTCCCTGGCTAGCTGGGGCAGGCACACCCGCCCCAATACCGGCCAAAGCTTCTCAGCCGCCGGAGGGAAAGATCTGAATCGAGAAGCCCTGGTCTGGGAGGTGATCGGTGGAAAGGCAGGGCTCTTCGGTCGACAGGCAAGGCCCTCAGCTGGTGAAACACCTTGGTCATGAGAAGTTCCTGGACTGCTGACTGTATATGACCACAGCTCCAATTCAACTTGGGTGCAACTGGGGCCTTGTCGGAGGGCAAATGGAGCCAGTCCTCCTGGGAGCAGCAGGTCTGCAGTCCAGGACTCTCCCCTTGGACCAGCCAAGAAAACTCCTTTGAAGGCTGAGCGCCCTCATCCTTTAGGTGAGCGACACGTGCATTTTGGGTCATCATCCCCAAAACTTAACTCGTCTCTAGTACTCATTCCATTTGGCATCCTGAACCTGAGGCCTGCTAATGTTTGTCAGAGTGCTGAACAATTGTGATTAGAATAAACCTCATTCTGGAGCACCTGCTTCATCCGTTTAGAGAGGCTCTGCGGCACTAGCCTGTGACGTTCCTCTACCTCTTGAAGGGAAGCGTGGAGAAAGTGCCCTACGGATGAGCTTCCTTCCCGACATCGGTCCCAGGGTAGCTCTGGCTGTACGTATTGGGTCCTCAAAGCCGCTAAGCCATGCGGCTGACACTACCTCCACCTGTTAACCTTACTGACTTCTTTTCTGCATGTAAAGTTCTCGGAGTTGGCAACCGGGACGAGCGGAACAGCTGTCATACGACACACAAACTTGCTCAAAGACATGCTTGAGGAGAAAGTAATGAGACCTAACGATGATTAGAAATGAAACAAAGCAAGACACGTGATGGAAAAGCACAATGACAGCTTGGAATTCTGACTGGCAAGTGGTAAAAAGGTACTGACTGGGCCTTGGTGCAATGGGTATGGTACCGCAAATAGAGAGGCGGTCAGGGCACACTGGATTTGGTGACAATGATTTATTTACCTCACAGCCACTTCCAGCTTGACACAGAGTGTGCAGAAGCCTGAGGTGCACGGGTCTGCACGGGAGAGTCGCTAAAGGGGCTGCAACGTTCACCAGCAGTCGCCCAAGCGCACACAAGGGGACGGACACAGCGTAACTCGCGTCGGTTCCTGAACAGACACATCTACAGGTAGGTAGCACACAAGCACCAACCCTAGAGAAGTGTTCTTACCGCTTCCAGCTCCTTTTGGGTCTCATCCTCCATTCGCCTAATGTCTTCCATAGTCAGATCAATCCACTTGTCGATCCAGCAGAACAGCTGGCGATGGAAGTTGGTAAATATCCTTTTTTCTTGCTTTAAGGAGATAAGCAAACATTAGATAATAGGCTGACACAAGAACAATTTCCTAAGAAAACTAAACATAAAATACTAGAGAAACACCAGCACATATTTTATGCAACTTTCAACTTATGAGTCAAAAAAAAAGAATCAATGAACAATGTTCCCACCAAGGACTGCTGCTTACAAAATCAAGTGTTGAACCCACACGACACAGACTCTTTGCTTACACCTTTGCTTTGACTTAGAAAGAGCGCCGCTGAAACACCACTGCTAGCAAAACGAGGCACAAATGGTCGTACTTGCTGAAGAAAGGAACCAAAACTGCCTAACTGTGAGCAACGGGAAACTGAACCACTGTTTCTCCTCAAAAACCCCACCGCAGGAGAGAGCCACCCTGCCTGCCCCCTGCCCGCCTCGGAACAGCCCAGCGAGGGAGAACACTCACCTTTTGTATAAAGTTCTCAACTTTGTTCTGCAGTCCCCACCATTTAAATTTGATAGTCACCAACTTGTAAGCACACATTTTAGGACACTCCTCGTCAGTTGCAAGCTCTTTCTGTTTGTGGATAATGGGAAGGAATTTCAAATTTTTAAAAAATCCACTTCAGTCAAATCAATTTAATGTAATTGTTAGAAATGAGAATGCCAAGTGTTGCAGAATTATAAATTACAATCTTATACTAAATTTATAATGATAAATTATCATTCCAAGTATTATTAAGACTGTAATAATACCTGTAATTGTAAGCATTAGTAAATGCTTAGCACTGTACTCTAGGGATGAGCAAACGATCGGGAGCAATCCCCAAGACTGAACAAACATACCACGAATCTCCGTCGGAGCACAGATTTCACTTTCACAACTATACCGTCTGAGGTTTTGAAAGGACAACAGAGCTTGATTACAACAGCTAGCACCAAACTGGTTTCTGGGTGTACTGTGCAAAGGCAGTCACGACTGGAGCGGTACCAAACGGGTCAGTACAGTGGTGGAAAACACACGTACCAGGAAAGAGCCAGAGAACAAAACGAACGTGACCTCCCCCAGATTTGCTTCTCAACCGCGTACAGCTCGGGCTCATCGCCGCCCTGCTCTGCCCACGCGCTCCCTCTCCTGCAGGCAGTGCCAGGAGGGTACGACTTTAACCAGGTCATTTCTAGTTGTGGGGCATAACTTACATGGTGACTTTGGCATCACGCATCGCACACCTGGCTGCAACTACGAACAAAAAACAGGGCGAGAACTTCCTTCTCATCAGTGGCAACAGGCGCCCCTAAGAGCACCTCAGCTTCCACTTCAGAGACTGCCTGGAAGCAGCTCCTGCTCGAGGCCTTTGGGCAAAGGAAGGATCTCGGGAAGAACAGTTCCTAGGTTTCTGTTACCGTTCCAACAGGAATAAATACAGTTCCAAAGCACCTGTATCATCATACACAGCGATTATCCCACAGATTTACGTACTACAAGAGACCTTATTATGCTTTTAGTTTAACAAAGCAGTTAGGTTACTCTAAGCCTTGAAAAAGAGGAAGAAAAAATCAAAAATAAACCAAAAAAGGAAGGTGACAGCACCTTAGAAAAACACAAGACAACAAAAATCTGCGTGTATGGCTTGAATAACAAGCACTTACTGTAAGAACTTTAGATTTTTACTCTTTGTATCTGCAAGCGTGACAACCCTGCAGTTCTGTGACTAACTAGAAACACTTCACAGCATCGTCAAGCCAGATGTCTTTTAACCAGGAAATGGACAACTCCTGTAGGTCATGCACACAGTAAAAGCCCTACTGTGAGATACATCTAACATAAAAATCTTGGTGAATAATGCATATTTAACACAGAATTTTTATCACAAATGGTCATCACCAGAGAGCCCTTAAATGAAAACCAATTATCCTCGGAAGACTGATGTTCTATTCATGAGCAAAAGGCACAGTGCTGCTGTTGTTTGGTGCCCCCAAAGAGCACAAGTCTACATCCAGGCGTCAGAAAAAGGACAAACAAATTCAGTGCTGCTGGTCCCAGGCATCCAAGGTTCCCCTCCTCCTTTTACAGCTGTTTTTAAAAGACAAGCCAGTAACGCCTCACTTTCTTTGGGTCACGGAGGCCCAAATGGGCCATTCCTGCATAAGCCTCCTGCTTCCGTCCCGAGCAGGAAGGAACAAGAAACATCCAAGGCAGGACGTGCACTTGCAGCAGCGTTTACACAAATAACCCCTGGGACAACTGCACCCTGCTGGCGAGAGGATGGAGCCGGGGCAGAAGGAGCACCTCAGCAGCGCAGGCTGAGCGCGCACGGGCTCCCATCGCTAAGCTTCTGCACCGCAGCTGTGCCGATGGCCGCGGGGAAGCGGTAAATGACCAAAGAAGGTGGAGAACTGATTTCCCAGACCGACTCGGATTGCACGCTGGTGCAGACAGGGTGCATCACCTCCCGGAGGGAAAATATTGATGATGAAACACTGGAGGTTTTCATGTGCGTTTTGTGTACACTCCACGCAAGTGGAAAACACCCGGATTTTCAGCACGGCAAGGTGAAGACAGGTTTAGATTTATTTGCCACTATCTTCTGCTGTTTTCTTGGTAATTCTAAATAAAACATACACGTGTACTATCTCTTACCCTGCTCTAAGAAATACAGTTACATATAAGGAAGTTTCCAACTAATTTTTCTCATTTTGTCACCTCCTGCGGCTACCACAGCAGGCTGATGACATCCATGGAATTAATTCATCATACTGTACGCTCAGATGTTGACCCTCAGGAAGGATAAAGTTAATCCAATTTAATTTGCATAGCTTTGTTTTTGGTAGTGATGTTAAAGTAGCAGACAGTGCTTTTTCTTACTAACACACCTGGAATTTTAACTGAATACAAAAAAAGTATCCAATTTCTGCCCTCTGCTTTAAGACTAACACTGCTGCTGCGAGTCTCTAAGGTACTGTGAACTTTTTGTTCTGCTGATAAAGACTTCATAAGGTTGTAACATCAGTTCTTAATACCTTCCAGTTTGGCCCCAAAGGTCCTCTCTTCGTCTTAACTGACTGGAATAACGCAGGGTCTTCATCAGCTTTGTAGTCCTGTAACATAAAAAAACAAACCCCGAGCGTCAGAAAACCCAACCAGATTCAGTGTCCCACTGTGTCAGGCTTTTGTCCAAAGTGTTTGTCCTGAGTGGTGTGGAGAAGGACAGGCAGACAGGCTGCCTTCGCTCGGTGGTGCTCCTGCCGCCACAGCCGCTCGCTGACCGCGCACCGCCAGCGGTGCCCATTATCTGCCGGTCACCA
The DNA here is from genome assembly GCA_027560015.1 of Chloroceryle amazona. Classification (NCBI taxonomy): domain Eukaryota; kingdom Metazoa; phylum Chordata; class Aves; order Coraciiformes; family Cerylidae; genus Chloroceryle; species Chloroceryle amazona. Next base: position 15,634 of record JANHFX010021510.1, on the reverse strand, counting down.
CGACAGCGTGCCAGGGCTGCCTTCTGGGTCAGGACGCTCCCGTGCTGTGCAACGTAAGCACTACCCGAGCCGTGCCGTGAACTTTCGAGGGGAAGAGAAAGAACAGTACAGAAACCGGTGTGCTGACATTCCCAACCTGCAGCATTCTGTCCACTCCTGGGAAGGCAGAGCAGGAAGGGAAGGAGGAGTGAGAGAACGTGCAAAATCAGAAACCGCATCAGCCTCTGCGTGAGACAGCGCCGGGCTGAGCGGAGGGCACACCGAGGGGCACTGCTTGGCAGCCAGCATCACTGCGTAACAAGTCGTCTATGGGGGGCACTGGGGGGAGCTAAGAGAGCAGAAAATGACAAATGTTCCCAGTGTATGGATTTACTTAACTTTGCTGATGAGGGGTACGGAAATTATTAGTCGATACAAGATACTATTTTGTAAATTAGGAAAGGATGAAAAACTCTGACCTCAGTTAATGAGAACACAAGTAAGGTTTACACAAGGCATGAAAACTGCCCACCTAAGAATACGGTTATACCCACGCAACCAAGGAGAATGGTAAAAGGTTAAGTTGCTTTAAAGCCAAACAAATGCTTGGTGAGTGCTACAGGAAAGACCAAGGAAGCACAGCAGAGTTTATGGTCTCATTTTTAAAAATACATTTCCATGAGGACAAAATCTACAGAACACTGAGGGAAAGAAACACCACCCGAAAAGCAGCTCCTGGCATCCCCTCCTGCATCAGAGACTTGCCACAAGGCATCGCATTTGTAAATGGATTCTACGATTAAAGCTAGACCTCCACCTTTCTGATGCACCCCCACATTCAAAATTAAATGCTATCAACAGTAACACTGATTAAATTTAAAAAATAGCTCTCTTGCATAGTAAAACTGAAATATTGATGCTTCTTTTGAGGCACACTGAAAATGTCTACCTACATGCCCTCTGCTGAAGCGGTGTGTTTCGGAGAAGCGGTCCCCAGACAACTGAGTTACAAAGCTCTTGCAGACAAACAAGCACGTGTAAAATAAACCCAAACCCTGTAACGCTACAGAGCAGGAACTGCAGGCAGAGTTATACAGGAGACCGTGCCAATCTAATGTTCTCTTAGTGGCCAGTAGCAGACGCTTCACGGAAGGATGCAAATAGCCCGAGACAGAGCGGCCACTCCGGGCAGCGAACGGTTTGGTCTTTGTTCTGTGGGGTTCTCTTTCTGGAAGGGATATAACCTCTTCTGTTAAAAGGGACCACGTAACTTGGGTATTACTCTCAAGTTTATCATTAACGAGGAATAACTCCTCTGATTAGTTGTACCCTGTAGTAGTTAGTAACTAATGAACTATGAACTGTGCAAAATTATTTCCCTCTCCCATTGTTCTGAAGGGATTTTGTATTTATTCTCCATATTTATTCATCAGGAAAATCCCAAACAAACCTGGGAAAAACAATCCACACGAAAGAATTCCAATCAACTTTTCTTAGCTCTCCCCAAATGGCTCCATTTCCCTATTTCTCAAGTTCAACTCCCGTAACCTGAATTCAACAGAGGGTACTAGCGCGCGTGCAGCTGAGGAGCTAAGCCAGGAACTCGCTGCTGCAGCTCTCGGAAGTACTGAGGATCACGTGTGCCACACCAGCTTTCAAATCTACACTCTCCCACTAGCACAGAGGAACGAAGGCGACTTCTGGACTGAAATTCCAGATCCACGGAGCAAGGCTACACAAAGTGGTTATTAATGCTTTTAATGACATTGTGACATTTACAGCACACTGACTGCAAGCCAGATGGAACTGGAAATTCCAGCAGGTGTCTCAGAGGAATCTGATTCCCTTACAAGACAATCAGCTCTGACACATTCTTCTCGCCAATTTCTTCTCATTGCTCCCTGTTCTTGGCATGTACCTCCCTACACTACGTATGAATTCTGTAATTAATATATCTAGAAGGCAATAACAGGCATTCAGATAAACTTCCATATTAAATACACACTTTAAGAATTGAGCAAATACTTCCTCGAAACATCCCAGCGAGTCAAGACAGTCAGTCATGGTCCTAAGCGACATGTTTGATGAACTCTCGTGGAACGGTTTTCCTTTATTTCTCCCTCTAAACTGAAATAATGTGTTCATTTCAAGAACCCATATTCTATCCAGCCAACTTCAGGAGGGTGCTCCCACTGGTGCCAAGATAACACTATCTACCTCACGGGGACAGTTTGAGCAATCAGCACAAGCACCATACGTTAACATTTGAATTCAGCAACACTTAAATGCAAGCCCACTGAAATTATTATAGCTGCAGAAAGACTAATAGCAATATTTGTCATCTAAATGTTACGACTGTGCTGGAATAAAGCACATGTCCTCCTCACAGGTATCAGAAAGAGCGAATCTACTCCTCCGTGCGCGATAGCCTCAGCACGGAGCACGCCGACCCAGCGCTCCATCTCTGCGGCACGTGAGCAGTAGCACGGAGCCAGCCCCGCGGCTTTGTTCCCAGCCTGTCTCCTCCAGGAAAGCAACGGGGGAGGCGAGCAGAGGGCACCCCATTTACAGGGCTGGCCACCAGCTGTACGCTTCTCATCTCACTAGCTATTTCCAAACCTGGTGGGTGAAGACAGCTGCAACCCCCTCGAATGCTCGGGTCCTGCGTATTCTGGAGGCTGAATGTGATATGCATCTTTATTTTTTACAATCCTTGGGTGGAAAAAAAATCCTGTTTTCTTTACAAGTAAATCACCTCTAAGAAATATCTGTAAATACTACAGCAGAATATTTTTATGGAAATACATTTCATGGTTTAGATTACTGATTATGACTGCCTTTAACTATCTCACTCAAACACTGGATGGAAGACACCCAGAAAGGGAGCAAGCTGTAGCAACAGATGTACAATGTCCCAACACTGAATGTAGCTGCTGCCTAACAAGCCCTTCCTACCCCCGCTCCACTCGGGAGGCAGGGGGATAAGCAGCAGGGTGGAGATTTTTTCCTCCCTCAACAGCCAGTGCTGACTGCTACAGGAAAGCGCACGCTGTCGTGGTCCCATCCGAAAATGTCATTGCCAGTTAGAAACATCCACGGAAGACTGGAGGAGCCACTCTGCCTAAGATCAGAAAGTGCACATATTTTGACCAGGTGAAATTACTTGTAACCAGACTGTAGCTTTGTACCAGCTTGTAAGACCCAGGACAAAATCAGTTTTGAAGACTAAAACCCCTTCACTCTAAACTTGTCATCAGAGTAATTGCCATTGCTCTCTGCGTGCCTGCAGCATCCAGTAACTGGTTCAGACAGGGAGAATCAACGTCTCTGAGCAGCTTACATGGGACTCATACACACCCCAGGACACCGGCAAGACAGCCACAGTTAAACACACATCAAAGGTGAAGCTCCTCAGCTCCCTACAAGTTGCCATGCAGCACTTTCAAAAGTCTGCAATAAAATGCTCCCAAGCACGCTCATAAATACAGAAACTTAATTGATCTACTCTCCTTTGTAAGCACGACAATGTGAAATCTACATAAAATATTAATTAAAAAACCCTCAAACTTAAGAAGCCAGCATCCTTGCTAAACAAACTTCAGAAAATAAGATTTTTTTTTTCTACAGCAGAAAGGCTGCTTCCACAATCCGTAACACGCAGAGGTACAAAAGGTCTTGCCACAAGATTAATGTGAAATATACTTGGTGATTTCTGCATTTGCATTGCAACCTCCTTCCTGGGAGGATACTAAAACCAAAACAAAAACATCAACAAACATCACTATTCCCAAGTACAAACTGTTCATTCAAAATCCTCCAGAACTTTAATATTCCAAGTCCCCTTCGCTAACGAAACCTGCGGTATCTCATACCATGAGAGCTTCGTACCTGCACTCTATGCTACAGACCACACAAACCTGCAGAAACGCGCCGCAGGACACACGTTTTCCAGTACACACACCAGAGAGCTCGCTGAGGTAAGAACTTTGCTTACGCAGGACATCTTTGATTTGGCATTCTGGCATGTAGAACCTCCATACGCAACCCCGAGCTGCCTGGTTTGTGCTGTGGAATTACCTGACTGGACCCTGGTTTGTGCTGTGGAATTACCTGACTGGACCCTGGTTTGTGCTGTGGAATTACCTGACTGGACACCACAGGGACACCAGTGCACACGATACTGTGTTATCTGCCACCCCACCTCTCACTGCACAGGGACACAGGGGAAAAGTAACCATGCTCTTGCATTCAGGGCCCACGTATAAGCATAGTTGGAAGCACTGTTAAAAAAAAAATAATAAAAATCTTTGAGTAAAATGTAGGAGTGAAAACAAAAATTCAAAGACAACAGATGAGTCATGATAAAGTTTTCTGTGCTAGAGACCACGTACAGAAGCTTTGACCCAAGACCTTTCAGGACTCAGTTAACCCAAACCCTGTTAAGGACACACAACCCCCCCGTGTGGATTAAAGTCTAGATGGACAAGAGAGCGTTGTAGGAACTCTCCTCAATACACAAACCCTACCAGCACACGAGGAAGAAGACTGGACTACAGCCAAAGTGCAAATAAACAACAGTTCTTTGCAGAGTTTAAGGAAAATATCTGTGCCGCAAGAGCTTAACTCCTGACAGCAACAAGTCCTTCTTAGGAAGAAAAGCAGGCAGCTGCTGGGACAAATACTACAACTGAAAAACCCTGAAGCCCTCCTGAAAGCCAGACAGGCACAGCGTCGTTATGCTGCAGCATAACAATATAAAGAAGCTAAAAAACATCTCCGAGAAATACACAAATACCCTTTCACAGGCAGTTCTGCTCCAAATCTCAAAATAATACTCAGAAACGCAACGAACTGTTATAAAGAATTGCTTAGAGAGGCTGTGGACCACATACAATAAAGCGATAACTGCAACGAGCCCAGAATCCGAGCGCTTCCTGACAATTCTCACTCATTTGTAAGACCTGCTAAAAGTGCATCGGTAGCTCAGAGCGTGCTCTGCCGAGCAGCGTTGAGCTTGAGAGCATTCGTACAGGCTAGAATGACTTTAAGGCTTTCAGAGACTAAGACACAAATGATGCAAGCCTGATCTTATCTGTGAAGTTCAGGAAGCTTTTCATGGATGAGTGGCATGGCAAGAACTAGGCAGGGGGACACAGTTTCTGACTTTTCAACTCAATATTGCATTTGTTTGTTAGACAGGAGAACACACGCACAACGCTGGTGTTACTGAGCAGAAAATGGTTCCAAGACCAATGAAGCATGTGATGATGATCAGCTTCTGGACTAATTATATGGACTTTTTAGATGCCTAACACATAATAAATTCAGTCCAAAATGAGAGAGATCCACCTACCAGAAAACCAGCCCTTTCACTCGGGCAACTTCTAACACCCTTTTAGGGACTACGTCCTCTGCTGCAGAACAAGGGACAGCACTTGCTGCAGAGCACACAGAAATCCTCTCTCTCAAGGCACGTGTTAACTGATTTGACCAATTTGTATAAACTTGTACTTTTTGAACTTTGTTTCATGCCACATAACAAAGACCCACTACAATCTAGAACGAGACACTTAGCCTCTTTGTTGTACAGAAATAGCTATAAACCTGATTTCAATTTCTTTGGGTTTTTTTTCCTACACTCCACTTTCTTACAAATTGTTTCCAAAAGTGTAGCCTCTTCTGATGTTAATTGAGTGTTCAATTTTGCTTACCCTTTAAAAAGTCTTACCCTCCTGGGAAGTGATTTTTATATACAAATCACATCAAGCTATAGATCGTATGCTGGAGATGATTAAGAGAGGGCAGGGTTACATTTATATCTAAAGAAAGCCACAGATGTCAGCCAAATTATTTATACATACACTTAAACGAGCGTGAGTTAGCATGTGCATGCCATTAGTATCTTAAAGAAATTCACTATTTTTATATTTATGCTGACTGTGGATCTGAAACTGAAGTAACCGCTACACGACAATGGGTTGGACAAGGTTCATTCACTGAGCAAAAGGATAAATCTCGAATATATGAAAACTCCTATCAAAATTGCTGGATCTTGTACACACAGTTCCATCCTTTCCATCGCAGTGCTATCCAAGAGAGTACGTCTGAGCTGCTTGTCCAGGCAAGACCGTGACCGAGGAAATCAATGTCCACATAAAGCTTTCCTTTGGCAACGCTCACTATTCTTTTTCCCTAAAAAAACCCGAGCACACCTAAAAGCCCACCCAGACACTTAGGATGGTAGTTCCCAAACAAAAAGCATCGTAGCAAAACAACAAAGCAGCCGCAAAAGAAAAATGATTGCAGAAGCTACCCGGCAGAGCGAGCCAGTGACTGCTCTAAGACCCCTGACAAAGATGAAGAAATTGTGGGAAAAGAATGTCTGGACAAACAGAACACATGGAAAACAGCTGATACTTTCATCAGGGACAGTCACTTTACAAACCCAGCAGCCTTCTCTGAAGTAAGAATGTAGTTCAGGGCAAGTTTGTTACCATGATGCAGCTGAGCTTACAAAAAACCCAATACAAACGAGAGAGAGAGAGAGAGAGAGAGAGAAAACAAAGACCAGAAACTGCAAATTTTCATAACAGAAGAGACTACACGTGTGGAGAATTTCCACTGTCTAATCCTTAACTGCTGAGGAAAGTGGGCAAACAAGGAGAGTGGAAAGGGTGTCAGCCTACAGATAACTCAGAGTCGGAAAAATGCGCACAAAGCCAGTCTTTGTTTAATGAAGTCAGGACTTTGAAAATCTGAGTTTCTAGGAGATGAAATGGAAATAAGGATGGTGAAAATTAGTCCTAGGTATTCCTACACAACGATGAGCTATAATGTGACTTTGAATTTGAAAACAATTGCTCAAAATTGCTGAAAGAACAAATGGCATTAGAAGTTACTGAAAAAGAGAGTGTAGGAACATCACAAGAGGCTTAAGACTCTGGGTTAAACCACTCCACACTCATAGTTTTTATACTCTCTAGGTCAAATATACAGAAGAAAAACAAGGAAAAAAAAAAAGCAGGCAATATACTGAAAGTAGTTCCAAGGACATCCACTCCTGAGGCCATAAAGGTCAAGAGTATAAATGGGCTCAGGAATGGATTAGATGTGCTCATGGGCAAGTCAGTAGCTAATAAACGTAACAGGTCAGCTATAACCATTAGCTTTGGAAGTCCCTTAAATACAGATGGATCTTTCAGAGATGTGAATCTCACAGCTTCTAGTAGATACAGCAAGTTTTTTATCCTTCCACAAGTATATGCTACTGGCCACTAACAGGATACTGACTGCGATGGAACTTTGCTCCGAGACAAAAGTGTAACTGTTAAGCATAGCACCACCTGTCATCTCCAGCAGAAGGGGAGCTGGCAGTATCAGTGACCACATCACCTCGCCGTGCAAGGGGCACGCAGCGTGAGCAGTGCTGTTCACCAGGAGCACTTCCAACAGAATAAATACTGAAGCTCACCACACAGGAATTAGCTCACCCCTCTGTCTGCACACCCTGTGACTGCACACATGCTCTGACATATGGCGGTGCTGCCGCTGTCTGCCACAACTCCAGGCGTGCAATAGGGAATGCACAACAGACATTCACCTGCCAGTTCAGCTCGAAGGTCATATGGAGTGTGCGAAAGAATTAGCTGCATGCTAAATCCATATCCCAATAGCAAAACATTTACTTACTCCTGGTTCTACTTGAGTTCTATCTGCAATGTCAATATGGACAACTTCAACGCTCTTCCACGTGTTTGGATCCAAATTGTGCACCTGCAAAAAGAGAAAAAGGCATGATTTCCACGCTGCCACCTTACACAGCGGTGTACCTCCTTCCATGGATTTTTTCTGGACTTCATAAAGGCAGTGTTCCCAAAAACCCACCCTTTCTTCCTCTGCCTTTCTAAAAGGGAATAATCTCCACAGTTACAGCTTAATTGGCTCACTAACCAATTCTAAACCAGCACAAAGCCTTCACTTCTTGAGAATTCAGGAAAACTGGATTTAAGATTAAGCTGTATCCTTCTGTCACATTTGTTAGTGTTCATGAAATCAAGCTCTAATTAGAAACATTACCCACTCAGTAATCTGCATGAGCTTTTTCGATCTAGAAAGAAGCTACACAAATTCCAAAGCCTGCAAACACAGCACGTTCCAATAACCTGACTAAATCTAGTCGGTTCTCTAAATCATAAGGCTGCCTTTTTATTATGGTCCAGATGAAGTGTGTGTGATGTGAAGGTAATAAAGGTCTGAAGATGTCATCAGCTTCACACCTGCAGTCTGTCAGGCACCCCACACTTAGAATTACTGCCAGCAGAGCTTTCCAAGAAGCACTCTCCTTCTCTGTAACACATGTAGTGCCACAGCTCATCCAAACACTGAGCATACACTGGGGATGGTTTACAAGTGTTTGTCAGAATAGATAAAGAGATCTCCCGAAGAGACCCGTGAAGCAAATCATTTGTCTAGGGAGGAAAAGGAGACTATCACCAGCCTGGAAAATTTACAGAAGCAGCTTCGCCACGTAACTCTAGAGGAGTGGACACAGATGAACTCCACTAGCCTGGTGGAACCTGTTGTGAAAGCCACTTCCAAACAAACCTGTCAGCCTATCTGACTATCGTGGCCAAGGTAAAAGAACATGCAATTTAGAAGAATTTACTGACTATCTGTTTAAACATTTGAGGGAGAATCAAGCATCTGCATTCACCTCAACATAGAAAATAAACCCCATTTCTTGTTCTTGCACCTGATTAGGTGAGACAGCTTGACCACCTCAGAAGTATTTGAATAGTGCTTTTCTTCTTTTACGTTGATCACTGGAAAGGCTTTGACTTTATGCAGTAACTATCCACCATTTTCAGGTATAAAATACCTAATGACTGTGTGCTGAAAAGTATTACTAATGCTCGGTGTCTAAATCCCAACTCACATTCTCCGATGTGCCCAAATCTGGTTTATGCCAGGTCTCAATTTTTATGAAGAAGTCATCTTTCATGTATTCATTCTGTAAGAATTAAAATCAAAAAGCACGAGTGTGATCACACCTTTCTGCTTAAAGTTTAGATAAATGCCATTTACACCTAAGTCCCTGCTAAGCCCTGACTAGCAACACGTTCTATTCCACTCACAGAACCACCCCCCTTACCCACACGCAGAGACAGGCACGGGAAGATAACCAGTATCCAAATCTGAAGTACCAGCTACATCAGCACTACACTGAAACCAGGCGTGTTTGAGAACTCCAGCTCTGTGCAGACAAATAAATACTGTCATTTACCACCCTTCTTCCTCAACTCTGAAATTCTTTACTTCCGTGGCCAAGTAGTTTTCAAATTATTAATACTGCAGTTAAGACAAAACAACTAAAACACGTTTGCATTATTTTTTAGTAAACAAGAGTGTTCTGAGGCAGGTGTGATCGCTAATAAACGGTAGATGATACTGCACAGCGTGGCTGTGATCATCAAGATCCAGCTACCACTAAATTGTATGTCTAAAGGCTGGCAAAGAACACTTCTGATTTCAGGAGCAAGAATGCAGACACCAGCGTGCACACGCACCACGATGAGTCGAGCTAAACAGCTCACAAACTCACTTGTTACTCCTGAAGTTGCATCCACCCAGCGACAACCTAAACCAAGCTTGCAAGTGAGCGGATAAAGCAATTTAACATCAAACTTTGAAGCTTCCTAAAAGAGGTCACCAAAGTATACACAGAGGGAAATGAAGCCTTAATGATCTCTTTCCTGTGCATCTTAAATAAAGCCAAAAGAAAATGCAGCTCCCAGGACAGATGATCCATTTCAGTTCTCAGCTAACCCATTTTAACCGAGGCAGGACTTCACCCTACAGAAACAGGATTTCAGACACTTCAGGACTGTCTGAAATTCCATTTCATTCCTCCTTCTGCACTCAAGAGTGCAGAAACCTCTGATTTGGCTTTTTGTGTTTTTCTCATGTAACATTATGTCTTACCCGTGAGGTAAGACATGTCATTACACAGCTGTGATGGTAAGTAAAGGCACAGAAGATGATGTGAAAAATGAAAGCGTTCCCTGACAAATTGCAGTTCTAATTATAGCCGCGTGCCGACAAATAAAGCAACAAGGAGCTCTATGCCAGGAACCCTGGCGAGGCACGTCTGAACGCTGGAGCTGGCTAGCTGGAGTCAGAGCCAATTGTAGCAGTAACAACACGTAAAATGTATTTCAAAAAACCCAACACAGGACTGATAGTAATTCAAATACTCACTGTCACAACTGGTTGTTGGAAATGCACGCAAAGAAAATGAAAAGGAAACACAACATGTTATTAGATACAACCATTTCAGAAAAGTCTCACATACAACAATTGCTTCACAGTATAAAACACTCAGATTGCTCTAACAGCATTTGTGCATCAAGTCAGCAGAGTTCAGCAGACTTTGGCTTGCTGGCCTTAACCTTAGAAGTTCATTTTAAGAGACTTCAAACTATTCAGCAGAAACACAACAAACACGAAAGAAACAGAGCCCACCCTTAGAACTTACACAATTAGCAGTACTAAAATTAAAATTTGGAATCTATTTTCCACTTGATGGCACCCTCTCTTCTCCTAGACCATACAAGACCACCCCTTGACTGAACACTGACATCAAAACACACCAGGAGACCTACTTGTTCTACAGTAGGGATATGCGTTCCAAGCCTTCTCGTGGAACACCAGGGAGCCTTCTGGAGCAATCATCCTTACAAACCCAGGAACTTTACTGTGGAAAAACAAACACTGATGACATTAAAATGACTGCCAGTTGAAATGCATCATTGATTTCTTGCACTCTAGTAAGAAAGGCCTGTTTTACTTAAGTGCTTTAAAGGTTGTGATATACAAGTTATCCACAGTTAAACAGGCAGGAACTCCAACAGTGTTACTGATCCCAAAACAAGTAAGTCAGAAAATGGGGAAGGTAACAGTGGGATAATTAAGAGCGAGCTAGACATCATTTGGAAGCACTATGATGAAAGCTGTGCTTTCTCTTCAGGAGCAGCAGACACAGCTGTTGAGGAAGAGCACTGCCCAAGAGGTCTCACCCCCACACTCTCCAGCAGGGCTGCTGGTTCCTCCGTGGTCCAGCCCATAGTCGGTCTGGCTGAGCCTGGGTGGAGGCCGCTCAGCCGAGAAGTGCAGCTGACCGCGAGCGGCAGAACCACCATCTCTGGTGACAAAAAGCCCTCTCTAGTCCAATAGACCACCCATGGCACTTGCCAAAAATTGAGTGCTTGGAAGAAAGGTAACAAAATCTGATACAAGAAAAATTGGGTATTACCAAGAATACTTGAGGCTAGTGCCCTTAAGTGGGCGACTATAAACAAACTACGTGTACAAATGTGCGTAAGGGACAGCGAGAGAGTTCAGTCTACATGGGCACTCCATCCTCAGTTCTTCTCCAAGGATGGGGATAAGTTTCTGTCCTTATTTTCTTTTAGATTCAAAGACAAAAAGCCAACTGATGATTCCTTTTTCACACTGCAGGGGCCTTACATCCCATTCATCCGGGACTTCTCTTGTTCTGGAATAAGCAACCACAATTCTTCCGGCACTTCCACACAGGTCGTGCTGCCCACATTTCCTTCTGCCCTTGAGTTTCTCTCTAGTTTGTGCACATCTGAAAGCTCAATGCCAGCCAAGAGGAGTTGTGATCCATCCCTCACATGCAACAACCCCAAGGAACGTTTTCCTTCACGTTTACTTCACAGCTGAGACGCTAAACACGCCGATGCTCTTGAAGAGCACTGCTGATTCCTACGTTGTCTTTGTGCCTCCTCCAGAGGTAGCCAACTGTAAACGTATTGCCTTCTTAACTCTTGAAATCTCTTTTTTCCTCCAACTGTGAATATTTGGCATGCTAATCCTCACAACTTGCCAGCATATTACAAACCCTAACGATACGTCTGCCCTTGCGGTACCGCAGCCTGCAGAGGAACATCGGCTGCTCATCCCTGGAGGGTCAGTTCTCCAAACAACCCGGGTTTTACCCACTCTGAAATGTGCCTAACTTCTGGAGAGATTATTTACCTTACTCATTGTCTCTCAGAAAAACATCACCCCCCCTGACAAGAACTTGTGTGATGCCTTACAGAGCATTTTAAAGAGCACTCAGGCAATAGCAACTCTCTTAGATACCAGATCACATAAAGACATTCTTCCTTCATAATGCCACGACAGTTCTCCTTTTCTCTGTCCTTCTATACCAGCATTCCCCTCCTTTGGGTCATCCTACAAAGCATCTGTGGTAACAGCCCATCATTTCGGCTATGAGGAATTAAAGAAGAATTAAAATTACTTCTACTTAGAGATGCATTTGCCTATCCTCAGATCGGACATTTTGCATGGTTCCCCATTATTCTATCCCACATATTTAAACCCCACTGTATTTCACACGGTCTCCCACTCACCGGCGCATTCATGCGCAACTCGGCAAATTACAGAGTGGCAGGAAAACACAGATGACATCCAGAGTGGTAAACAGTGGAGGGATCTCATTTTTAGACATTTCTCGCTCAACACCAAGCGACCCCAAACATGTGCCAGTTTTCCTCACCTCTTTAAATGATAGATTTTGTGAGTGTATTGTCCCTTCTCGCCATCCTTCTCATAAGGCTCATTTTTTAAGACTTGAATTCCTTCGCCGCCTCCCGTTTCATTTTTGCTAGCTTCTGCCACAGAATAAAGTTGCCCAACTTGATACTGAAAAGAGAAGTAAAATTCCAATAGGAAAAGTTAGCCGGAACTGCTCGTGCGTAAAGGAATCACTGTTTCCAGTGGAAATTTGGGAGTACAAGCAAAATCGTCAGTAAAGGAACATGCACCATATACAATGTCTGTTTACTAAAGTATGACAATCTACTGGCAAAATTTGTCCGTCGCTCACAGGCAGCAGGTCTCTAATCAGCTTGTTTCACACTCGTGCAACACTTTGGTGTAGTGCACCGAATACATTACTCATTATTCTCATCCTCAAAGCAAAGTATACATGTTGCTCTTAACCGTATATAAGAAGCAGAATTTTTAGTTTGCGGGTTTGGAAGTGACCGATTTCCAGCTCTGAGCCACCCAGGTTCATAGTTTTAACCAGCTAGAGAGTGCCCTCACGGGACCCATAGAATGCAAGCTGTAGATGAAAGAAAGCACGAGGGTTTCCCTCAGAATTACGTGCAGATTTCCTATCGTGACTTTCATTTAAAAGTATCTCAGTGACATTTCAATTGCTGCCTTCAGATCTTGGGAGATGATTCCCACCCTTGCCCCTAGGACAAGGCTTGGAGTCACTCAGTGCCTTGATCAGCAGGAAAATTCTGCTGCGGTGCAGAATCACACAACTTTCCTTCCTTGCCCATAAGACACGGAGCGGCTCAAACAACTAAAGGTGCTTTGCCTGCAGCACCGGCCTCCCCTGGAATCCGTGCTCCGCAGCACGGGCGGCTCGCACGCCGCACCCCGCCTGCGGCAGACCGCTGGGCGCACACACGTGGGTCCAGGCTACCCAGGCTTAAACTGACACAAACATCTTCCCACCCATCACCCCCAAACAAAGGCAGCTTGGATGAGGACGTACCTCTTGCACTGAGCAAGGTAAAACCACTCGGCTGAAAGAAGAAAAGAGAAAATTCAACAAAATATGTAATTAGGCTTCACTTGCAGATTACAGACATAAACTGTAACAAGGACATTCAAGAAGGAAGTGTCAAAATGAGTTAATTCAAGTTTTCTTCTAGAAAAGCACTGTGACAGTAAGATATAACGGATATAACACAACAAAACAAGTGAAATTCAACGAGAGGCACGTTACAAAATGAAAAAAAAAAGGAAATCCAGGATCTGCTTCCAGCTCAACCATAGCTTTGTGTTGTGCTGAACGTGTTTAAACTTTGAGGAGTGATCTTTTCTCACCCTCTAGACGGTAAGCAGCCCCACCTGTACAATTTGAAAGGTCGGACGGGCAGGCCAGAGAGTCTACAAATGAATTTTGGTAATTACAGCAGTCACGAGTCGTTTAAAAAGCAACCACAGCTCACGTCCCAGCTGGGCGCGCTTTTGTCAGGCAGTTCAGCTCTAACGCGCCGTACGGAACGGCAACGCCGGGGGCCGCGGGCGCTGGCTCCTCGCAGCCTCCGCAGCGCACGGCACAGGCAGCTCTCCTCGGCTTCCCCTTGCACAGCAAAACGGACAAAATGATGCAAATCACTATTGCTGCAAAATGACGTGACAGAACAATGGCATGGTTCTCGAGCATTTCAGTGAGGTAACCTCCCCTACTGACAACCGCAGGGCCGTTGAGATTCAGTGCGACACGGTCACCCCGGAAGCGTGACCATGAACACGCCTGTCCTAGAGAGGAGGAAAGCTGCAGGAGCCGACACAGCTCGAGCCACCCCTGCCGTGTCCGCACTGCGCGAGCAGCGAGTGGGACTGCTTCTTACAGGTGCTCCTGTGAACGGGACCTGAGCTGCACGCGTGCCCCACGCAGCAGAAGATGCAGCGACCGCAAGAAGACGCAAACCACCATCCCTGCAGATCGCGTTCAGTCGCGTGACTTCTGTGCAACTTCTCAATCCCGCACCGGATAGAGTTTCCTGATGTGGTCTACGATGCGCCTCACTGAAGTAGCTTAAATAAAACTGCGAAAGCTTCAGAGAGAAACTGAGAAAAACATAATCAGCCTCAAATGTTGGAAGGTGTCAGGATGAAAGCAGAGATGGCATCCAAACACAGAATGGCCGTGTCAAAGTAAAGTTCCCATAAGGAGCCCTATGATAGCTGATAAAAAAACCTCCTTAAACTGTTTTTAAAGCTGGCTGGCAAGACCAGGAGAGACAGGAGATGCCGGTCTCAGCATTAGCAGATGCTGACTCAGTAGGAGAGAGGACACAATTGTGGCTTGCAAGGCAGTGCAGGAGATTTTTGAGCAACTTCAGCTTTAGTCTTTAATGGGACGTACTGTAAAGTGGGAGTATAATCAGGAAATGACAACAAGCGTACAGGTAGAAGGAAATGCAGGACAAAGGGAAAAATTGTCAGGAACAGGGGTTTTTTGAACTTAAGAATGAGGACAGAAGACAAACAATGCAATAATTCAGAAGAGCTAAACAGCAAAGAAATCCAGTGAGAATTTAGTACACAGCCCACCATTGTCTCGTAAGAAATGCAAGACAGACAGACAGACAGTTTCTCCCAGGACTGGTGCAAGCTCCCTCTACAACCCCAGAGGCGCGGGACATCGGCTCTGCGCGCTGCGCTGGTGGATACAGCGCCAGTACCTCAGCCCTCTCAGCTTGTGCCTGCTCGCCGCGGTTCAGGCAGATCTCTGAAGCATCCCTGGAAGCTTCTTTGCAGTCTGGCATCGCATTTGCTACTATTGTTCTGAACTGAAACATCAGCTCGACCACCACAGCCCAGGCTACGCGTGACTCGTCCCTGGGGTAATTTAAAGCCAAAGAACAGCTCGTGGGGAAGATCTGCCCGAAGACACGGAGTGCGTGGCACCACCAGAACAGGTAACTGCAGAGCGATGGAACTGACACCGCCGCCACGAGCTCCTCGCGAAGCGGGATGGGGTCCCGGTTCCGCACCGCCCGAGACGCGGCACTCGCCGCAAGCCCGGCCGGCTCTG